>WAAF01020221.1:2008-109883 GCA_013400475.1 Tricholaema leucomelas
GGGAGAGGAGCAAGGAGAGCGAAGCGAAGAGAAGAGAGGAGAAATCCACAAGTCTTCAGGGAATAGCTGACCGTCAGAGACCAGCCTGTCTCCTGCTGATGCCCAATGTTTTCGTCGTGTTGTGGAGCCACTCATCCTCCTCACTTGTCACTTCACACCCTCAAATATGTACAGAAAGGCTTCTGGTTCCTAAAAAAGACTAAGAAGCACTTTGACTGCTGCAGTGAGTCGGGTTGTTTGTTTAAAGGATGTCATCCCTCTGCTGGCACAATTCTGACCACAGCATCTAACTCTTGCAGCTCCCCTTGCTAATGGGCAGCCTGAGGGAAGGATGCTCCTTGCTATTTATGTCTGCTGGCTGACTTCTGACAAGAAACCGCTGTTGAGGCAGCTCCTGGGATCAGAATCCTTAAACTAATCCCAACAGCTCCATTTTGTCTTAAATGTTTGTCATGAAATAAACATCATTGGCATCTGAAAGGCAGCCAGAAACATCTGTGCTAATTATACCAAACCAGCACCTTTATTTAATCACCC
Organism: Tricholaema leucomelas; assembly: GCA_013400475.1. Classification (NCBI taxonomy): domain Eukaryota; kingdom Metazoa; phylum Chordata; class Aves; order Piciformes; family Lybiidae; genus Tricholaema lacrymosa; species Tricholaema leucomelas. The sequence continues at coordinate 2,546 of WAAF01020221.1, forward strand.
TTTTCATCATTATTAACTAACTAGTAAATTGAGTATTTACACAACACATTAAAAAAACACAGAGCACACACACTTCACAACAACCTGTGCTTGCCTAGAAACCATTGCCACCCATGAGCTGGGTAGCTGATAAGAAAAATGCAGCTAAAGTAGCCAGATTGTGTAAAGTGCTTGACAAGAATTCTCTCTCAAGCATTTTCTCCTTTAATTTATGGAATAATTACAGTTGCTACCAGAGCAGTTTTACTTACAGCTTCATCACTGCACAGCATTAATTGTAATTTCATAATCCAGTTTAGTACATTCTTCCTTTAGACATTATCTTATGATATGTTGATTCAATACCAAAATTCTCTCCTCACATGGGGAAATCTAATTCTTAGGTCTACTACTTTTCACATATACATAATTTTCAATATTTTAGTTCATTTTGCCCATCTTGATGAGCTTGTGTGAGAACCAAAGGCTCTGAGTCTTGCAGAGTATATTCTTCCAAGTAATTTTCATAACAGCTCTGTGATCAAGCACTGCTTTTTCATGTAAAAATCACAAAAATGTATTCAGTGCATGTAGACACAAAGAACTTCTGCTCCTTAAGGTGCTGACAAAGTACATAACAACACACAATAATAGAGCACTGGAACAGGCTGCCCAGAGAGGTTGTGGAGTCTCCCTCTATGAAGACTTTCAAAACCCTCCTGGATACAGTCCTGCGCAAACTACCCTGGGTGATCCTGCCTTGGCAGGGATGCTGGACTCAAACTCTAGAGGACCTTTCCAACCTCCAAGGTTCTGTAATTCTCATTATTCTCTCATAATATTGCAAGTTACTTGGGAGAAGTGATCAATACCAGTCTCACTACAGCCTTCTTTCAGGTAGTTTTAGAGAGATCATGATAACACATGAAGAAATCTCCTACTACTCTAAACACGGGTAGCCAAAAAATAATGAGGAAATGTCTTTGCAAGACTTAAAAATTGCTCTCACACTAAGATGAGGCACAAATTTGTTCCTGTTACATTTTGCATGACAGTGTTCACTAATTATTTCCTCACCTCTGAAAAAAATACACAAACATTACTGAAAAAAAAAGGCAATTAAAAGAAGCATAATTAAAAGAGGCATAATGTTTATAATATTCACAGAATCATTTCATTTATATGGTTTCTATGATTTATAGAATCATGTTTGATAAATGCTTTGGATCATCCCAACCTGTGCTTATTTTTAACACAAATGTAGTTCAGCTGGCCTAGCCTAGGGATAATATAACCCCATTAGATGTGATTACTTCACCACTATATCCATTGAAATCCTAGCATGCAGCATACTTCAGATGTAGTTCTCAGACCATCAACTTTCTTAAAGATTTTTCAAGTTATGGCACAGTGCAATGAAAATTAAAAACATGATAAATGCCTTTACAATCAAGGAGGTCTCCACTTCCCCTTAGATTTGTAGAATTGTAGAATCATAGAATCAACCAGGTTGGTAGAGACCTCCAAGATCATCCAGTCCAACCTATCATGCAGTCCCATCCAATCAACTAGACTGTGGCACTAAGTGCCTCATCCAGGCTTTCCTTGAATGACTCTACCACCTCCTTGGGCAGTCCATTCCAATGGCAAATCACTCTCTCTGTGAAGAACTTCCTTCTAACATCCAGCCTAGACCTCCCCCAGCACAACTTGAGGCTGTGTCCCCTTTTTCTGCTGCTGGTTGTCTGGGGCAATAGACCAAGCCCCACCTGGCTACAGTCTCCCTTCAGGTAGTTGTAGACAACAATGAGGTCACCCCTGAGCCTCCTCTTCTCCAGGCTAAACAACCCCAGCTCCCTCAGCCTCTCCTCATAGGGTTTGTGTTCCAGGCCTCTCACCAGCTTTGTTGCCCTTCTCTGGACACATTCCAGTATCTCAACATCTCTCTTGAATTGAGGAGCCCAGAACTGGACACAATATTCAAAAGTGTGGCCTGATCAGTGTTGAGTACAGGGGAAGAATAACCTCCTTTGTCCTACTGGTCACACTGTTCCTGATCCAGGCCAGGATGCCATTGGCTCTTCTGGCCACCTGGGCACACTGATGGCTCATACTACAAGGATAACTCCCTCTGTGTTCTAGCTGCTAACCTGGAGCACAAAAATCCCAATTCATATCTCTGCTCCAATGGGACTTTAGGTTAATAATTTTGTATTTTCATCTCTTAATTACCCCTTTCCATAAAATAGGGGTAAAAGTGGTTCTCAGAAACTGCTTTGTTGTCAGCTAGTTGGATATTTCAGGCAGATTTATGCAAGTGGCTTCCATGATGTGATAATAATAATGGAAATCATGGTTTATAACACATTTCCTTTCAATAACCTTAATGTTATTGAGTCCAGTTTAATGGATTTATTTCTCTTCGCACTGTTACCTTAGAACTTCACAATGCTGTGAATCTAGTTTATAACTGTATTAATTTTCCCTCTACTTTTTCACAGGGTTAAGAAAAACATAAAGACTAGCAGCTGATCTTGATACACCAGAACAAGCCCACTCCATGGGTAAAGTCTACTTCACCATCTTTGGGTTTTACTCTTTTGCTCATTTAATGAGTTTCATTCCTCTTTACACACTTTGACTTGTAAAATTACTGTACACTCATGATATTTTCTACACAAAATATAGTATGGCCATGCAATTAATATTACCAAAATACAAATGGGGATAAATTAAGTATGCCCTCAACCTGTTAATAGCAGCTATTTCCTAATTTTTGAGGCACTGACTGTTGATTTGGGTTTCATTAAATCCATTTGGATATAATATGTAGTATCTTGTACATAAAGACACACTTTTCTCAATTATCTTCATGTGTTATACTAACTTTAGCTACTGGGAAAAGGGATATTACTGAAGCTGTTATTTAGTAATTAATCAGATTCTAATCACAATTTTTGTGTTTCCAGCCAACTCAAGCATTTCTGTTTTTCAATATTTACCCAGTAGTTAGATTTTTATATAAAAAGTCCCAGTAGAAAAAAATGTTGAAAATGTGTGCACATACAACCCCTGTATTTCTCTCTTCTTGTTTTATTTCTGCATTGCAGAAACTCTGCCAATTTAGGTAAGTGTTTTCAAGAGCATGTATATGGATTAGAACACAGCTCTCGTTTGCAAAATCTGTCTAGATGTCTTTTAATTTCAGAGTGCAATTTGCATTTGCCACTTTAAATGACAACTCCTATTTTTAGGTCCCTAGTGTGCTTTAAATCACTTTAACCTCACTGCCTCAGAACATTATTACTTTTTTTCCCCTGCTCTTCCTCTCTTCACTGTAAGTTTTAGAATCTGTTATATCTTTGAATTCATTAGACCTGGCTTCTCCAGACAGCTACATGCACTCTTGACTTTAAATGCATACTTGATTAGCCTAGTGCTGAGGCTCACTGGAAGTAGGCAGAGTTAGTGAAGCGGAACAGAAGGAGATCAATAAAACACCTATCTGTGTTGTTAGGAGCACACCTCATGTGTTCTGCATATATGCTGTACATAAAGCAGCACTGTAAATGATGGAAACAACCTTCCCATTGTCTTAAATGGACATTAATCACTTTGCTTTATGTAATCATTGTCTTTTGGTTGGATAGCAGCTGATACCAATTCTGAGCACACAGCCAAGTACTGGAGAAAGAGGGATGCATGGTATAAATGTTAACTAACACATTTTTTAGGCTATAAACTCACTTTGTATCCTCTTATTGAAGGATTAATATCCCAACTTAATAACTGTATCCATCCTATTACATAATGGCTCTCCTTCCAGCTAGCTGTTTTCTCTTCCCAAGCTTCTTCAGCTAAGACACCAAGCTGAATGTCACTTGGAATGATTTTCCCATTAATAACACTGCAGAATATTTTTGAAAGTCCGTCGAAACACCTAATTCATCTTGTCCTGATCCTGAAAACTTGAGCAGTGTGCAAAATCATTTGGTGAAATCAGCACCAGGGTGGAAAACAGATGTTGTGTCTGGATCTGACCTTTTAGGTGAATAAATTACACACAGAACAACCATTCTTCCAAAGCTTGTGGCATGACTGTGCTGCTGGTATATGCCCCTGTGTATTCAGCTTTAGCACAGCACAAATGAGAAGGCATCATTATGCTCCTCCTCAAGGGAAAGTGATCAGCTGGGAAGTTTTTTTTTCAGTCTGGCAAAGGGGAGACATCATGTGCTTAAAGCAGAAAAGATGTGCAGGGGAAGGAACATTATTTTTAGTCTAAAAAGCTTCTATATCTTTGCTATAAGAAGGCCTATGTAAGGTCACTAAAGAGAAGCTAAATGCCAGATTATTTCTGCATCCAGCCTTTTTTTTATTCTTCATCGATTCTAACTGTATTTTTGGAGACATATTTTAATAGAAACAAACTGTTCTTTGGGAAAGTTCTGCAAAAATAGGCATAATGGGCTAGACCTCAAGCAGCAAAAATACATCTATTATCTTTTTGTTTTATTAATTTTAAACTTGGGTTTTCATTTTGTTTTGTACCTTTCTGCCTACTTGTTTATTTCTGCTTTTTCAATTCTTGTATTTCAGCTTGTATCTGAATTCTCCATAGGTCTTCCAGAGGATCCCAAGAAAGAGACACCTAAATCCTCTTACTCTTAATAGATTTTTGTCGTTTATGATTTCTGTTCCCAAATCACAGCATCATTTGAAAACAGTTTCACTCTTAAGCTATAGAATCTTTTCTTCCAAAAAAGATGTGAATCATAGGGCACCTTGGGTTGGAAGGGACCATTAAAGATCATCTAGTTCAACCACCCTGCAGTGAGCAAGCCCATCTTCATCTCGAGCAGGTTCCTCAGAGACCCATCCAACCTGACCTTGAAAGTTTCCAACACAAAATCAAAATTTTAAGTTACCTCTGCCTGTTTAAAATCATTCTGGTTGCATATGTTGCCTTCATCAGTTCTCTGAACCTTGAGAAAAGACAAAATATTTTTTTTTCTGAATCCTGTAATTAGGGAATATAATAGACCTGATAAGCAGGTTATAAAGAAGCATGTCAATTCCCATGTTTCATGTTAATTTCTTCTCTCTCTCCCATGAGCCTTTGAATCACAGGAAGCATACAAGTGTGAACTCTAGAATTTCATAATGAGAAAGAAAAGCTGGCTTTGCCATAAAGGAGTAACAGAAGCAGACTTACCACTTGCCTCAGTGAAGCTGGCCTGTGTGCACTCTTTTTGTCCTCCAGAAGCATTCTCCTAGTTTAGGTATCTTCCATATTTCACTTCCCAGGTTTGCTATCTATACCCTCGACTGTAAGCATGCCCAGCAGCTGATGCTGCAAAATGCTGTGAGCAGCTGTCCCTTGTGTTCACATCCATTCACATCCAAGATAACACGTTTGGAAAAGAATCTTTCTGTACCTCATCACATACACCTGAAGCATTGCTGAGCTTCACCTAACACATTAGATTTGTTAAGTTCAAAGGGACAGTTGTTTCTCAGCAGGAAATTTGTTTTGGAGTTTCTCAATAAGATCAAATACACATCTCTTTCATGTCTAGACTTCAAGCAGACATGAGATGTTTAGAAGCTCATTACATTTGGAAGCATGCGTTCTGCTGAAAACAAATGAGGTTTATAATCTGACACCAGCTCTAGTTTGAAGGTCACTGCCCACATTTATCACATCTTAAAGGCCTTGCCAGAATGCATAAAATCACAACTTTTCTAGATGCTTTCTGAGAAGAATACAATAAATTAACACTTGGTATAAGCCAGAACCTTCCCAGATGGCTTATAACATTTAAATCATTGCAGCAAATCTCCCTGTTGCCACAAAAACAGTAGAATGGAATTGGGATGAGCCACATAATTGCACGTTGAGAAGAAATGGGGTTTGTGAGATTTTACTAAGCAGCAGACATTCAACTTAAGTCATAAGGGAGGAAATCACTGAAATGTGGTATTAATCATCTCCTTGCAGTAAGATCGCTTTCCTGAAGGGCAGCCTTAGGACCCCAAAGCACTGGAAACACAAAAGAACTGGTGCAAATGGAGCACTGAAATAAATACCCAGATTGCACTTGAGAGCTACATTTGAAATCTCAGTTAATATGTGGTAAATATATGCATTTTCAAGTGTAATGGAGAGGTCTTTTCAAATAAGGGCTGTGTGTAGAAAACAATAATTGCAAATCATAACACTCTAATATCCTCTGCCAAGTCAAAGCTAACAAGTTATAAAGAGATTGAAAATTCCTCCTCTCCATCCCACGAGCCCACGGGAATAAGGCATTCAGTTTACTTTATTAAGAAATGTTATTAAACCAATCAATCCCAGATCTGAGACTCATGTGAATCAAAAATAAGTTTTGTTCCTGCGTGCTGTAACACCCTATATATCCTTTAAATTAACTTTTAAATCACAAAAATACACTTATCTTGGCTCTGGTCTCCAGAGCAAAGCTTTCTAAAAGAAGATTCAAGGTAGCTATTAATTAAGTGAAACGTGCAAAATGAGAACGAAATGGTGACCGACTGCATTTTGACACTGACCGCTTCTTCTATGGAGAATTTGGTCAGAAGAATCCCTGTGGAGCACAAAAGAACGTGTCACAAGTGTCCTGCACAATGACTAATTTAAAACCATGTTGAGAAAGGATTGCCACTACATCCACTAAACTTTTCTCACTGGGGCCTGGTTTCAGCTTGGGGTTCTGAGGCTTTTAGAAGAATAACAGCCTTCAGAGCCAGACTACTACAACTGTACGTGAAAGTAGCAGGGCTACCATAAATCCCTAAGAGAAGTTTTGCTGAGGAAGAGCACTAAGTAGTAGGACATGAAAGCCAAGCAGCTTCTCAGATGCTGAACAAAGCTTTAATTATTTAGACCAGATGAAATACTTTGATTAGATGAGAAGTAATAAGGCCAGGCTTAATACAGATGCAGGAAGATGGTTATTAAGTTTATTTCACTCTTAATCACTGGCAAAGAATAAGTTGTTTCTGTTACTGATTTTAGTTGAGTCGCTTCCCATTCATTAGTTTAGAAATCTCACAACTGTTACTAAGAGCAACCAAGATGCCTCTACATATCATGCAGCATCACCTAGACAAGTGGTACTGAAGGTCTCATCAAGCTGTTTCTCTTCACGCTGGAATACCTTCATCTGTGTTTCTATGAATATCCTTTTGCAGCAGTTATCTCCCCATGGGCTACAATTTAAGACATTAACAAGAATAACAAGACCCCTGAGCCAGATTCTGCTGTCGCTTGCTCTACTGTCTCGTATTTTCCACTCAGTCAGCTCAATGGCCACAGCAGTTTTCACATCCCCTCCCTTCTCACCACAAACGGCTTCAACTCTCTCTGGCTACAGGTCTGCATAAGGAACGAATGAAGTGGCTCCTGCAAAGGCAGTGCTTTCTTCTTGAACAGGCTGAGGGTAATTAAAGAGAGATTTAGCAGGGCTCTGCCAACATGTAAGTCAGCAAAAGACATAATCTTCATGAGGTGATTCACAAGTGGGATATTACACTCCTTTTATTCCAGGCACTTTTGAAAGGTAGTGCAATTGTACACTGCCCTAGTCTCAAAACCTCACTCTGAGCCTTATGCTACTGCAATAGAGCAGACTTGAGCCTATTGATCAGCTACTGATCTATTTCTGTTATAAAGGCGCTTTACTATTTAAAGTTTGGGGTTTTTTTTAATCCTATTTCTCTGTGGGGAAAAAAAAACCCATCTGTTTAATATGTTTTAAATGAAATAAAATGGCCACTTTGAGAAAAAATAAGTAATATGTCTAATAAAATCATAAAATGCAATTTTAAACTATGGGGAGCTGAGTAAAATATGGAATAGGCGTTTGCAATTTTTATTAGATTTCATTAATCTTGTTAATGACATATTGAATATTGCTGCACATTATAAAAATTGATCCCAGTGGCTACATTGTTATATGCTTTCACGACCTCTTTCAACAGCTACATTTAGCTGACAGAGTATTTCTCCAGCCCATTCTCTGCAACATTGCAGAGAATGCTGCAGCAGATGTGATTTATGGCTGGAAACTACTAAATAGATTTAACATTGTTCTGAACTGAACATCAGTATTTACCTCCTCTCCTGCCCTACATGGATAAGAGAAGATATGGACACTCAAGAATAGAAAAAGTTACCTATGAACACAAGCTCTCAGCTTTGGTTTCTCTATTTTGCAGTCCTGAGCTTGGCTGTAATTCTACTTCAGATGTACAGCATTTTAATAAGTCAATAGTTTCAATGAGTTACAGGTTGCAAGACAATTTCTGTCCCAAGCAAAAAAAGTTTAAGCACAGAGCATATTTCACTCAGGGTATCCAGCAAGAATGCAGAAGAACCTCTCAGTTAGCTCCTTGCAAAAAAGAAAGGTTGGATTTGAAGCGTCACCTTGGATTGATTGTGGTTTTGTGCTTTCCCTTCTGAAACTACCTTCCAGCTTCCAAAATGGATCTGCCTGTGTACGTTAAGAATAAATCCACAGGATGCCACCTGGGATAAATTCATATCCCTTTTGTGATAAAGCTTTATGACATCCTAACTCAAACCAGCCTCTCAACCACACTGTTCCAAAGAAAGTATCCCCAAGTTCCCCAAAACCAAGCTGAAATAAATGCCAATCTAGTGTGTTTTGTGCATTTTGTGCATTTTGTGCACACAGCGGTAAAGTGTTTGATGTGAAGCAATATAAAAAGGAGAGGGGTCACATTATAGTCCACATTCTCTTGTATTATGGACACATAAAATATAATCTAACAATAAACAGAAGCTTGAAAGAAGCAATGCCTACAATATAAACACAAATCCTGAAGGGATGTATAATGTAGCCTGCATTCCATGTTAATATAAATCACTCAGAAAAGAAGACAGACATAATAAATCTGATTTTCAATGAAGAAGAAAAAGCTGACATAGGATTACTGCTTTTAATGTTTTTGTTACCTAACCTCATACATATTTGTTTCTTCTGAATAAAGTTGGCTGGCTGAAGAGTGGAAGTGAACATACCTATGTTTGTAATTCCTTGTTTAAATGAAACAAAGAGACTTAGGAACAACCTGGACACAACTAAACACAAATAGAGGTTTGTAGCAAAGATTAAAATTGATTATTTCAAGCCTCATTTGAAAGAGAAACAGAAACAATTGACAATATCACGAAATGCTATTGTCAGCTCAGAATTCTAGTAGAAGTAAAAAAGGAGGATTGGGAGAACAACTTTCCCCTAAAAGAGGACAGAACTTGCAAAAAAGACAAACCCAGAATACTTCAGATAATGTATCACTACAGCAAATTCATTATTAACTGTATCATAATACATTTAACTCTAGTAATGATTAGCTAAATAGCCCTATTAGTTTATATTTTATTTTATAATGTATTTATTACAAGTGGAACTCAATTCAAGAGAGATGTTGAGATACTGGAACATGTCCAGAGAAGGGCGACAAAGCTTATGAGAGGCCTGGGACACAAACCCTATGAGGAAAGGCTGAAGGAGCTGGGGTTGTTTAGCCTGGAGAAGAGGAGGCTCAGGGGTGACCTCATTGCTGTCTACAACTACCTGAAGGGAGGTTGTAGCCAGGTGGGGGTTGGTCTCTTCTCCCAAACAACCAGCAATAGAACAAGGGGACACAGTCTCAAGTTGTGCCAGGGGAAGCATAGGCTGGAGGAAGTTGTTGCGTTGTTGCCAGAGAGAGTGATTGGCATTGGAATGGGCTGCCCAGGGAGGTGGTGGAGTCACCGTGCCTGGAGGTGTTCAAGCAAAGACTGGATGAGGCATTTAGTGCCATGGTCTAGATGACTGGATAGGGCTGGGTGCTAGGTTGGAGTTGATGATCTTGGAGGTCTCTTCCAACTTGGTTGATTCTATGATTGTATGATATAGCCCATAAAAGGTGATTATTTTATTAAACAAGGCATTGGTCTTCATAGCTTTGTCATACTGACTATAAGGTATCTTCTTATGCAAAGCCTTTGAGCCTTTGGATTTCTCTAAATTCTCCAAGCTGATTTCTTTTAGAAACCCATTTATCAATTATGCTTTCATTTATCAAGTTCCTAAGAATTAAATAACTAAAGATGGCAATAATAACTACAACATCCAGGTAGATTTATAGAAAATTATTTTTTATCCCAGAACTTTCTAACTTGAGTACTGCAGTTGCAGGGCTTTCTCCTGTTGTTTTTTGCTTGTGAAAGTCAAGAGTGCTGACAAAATGTTGGAGTCAGTGATATGGTTGCTAAAGCAGCTCACTGAAAAGTCTGCCATTCCAACTGATTTGTAGGTGACCCAACCAGCAGAAATAAATATACTCATTTGTTTTAGAAATACAGGAATAAATCAAACATCTGCGAGAGCAGTCTAAGTAGATATGATAGACACAAGCAAAATCTTCACTCCTGTTGCAATTTTTTGAGATGATTCACATTTCCCTAAAATACCACATTTTATCTTCTTGAGATTAATCCTATTACTCTCTGGCTGGGATCCTGATGCTGTTCCCATTTAGTGGACAGCACATTTATTCACAGTTTTGTGTTGCTCGTAAAGCAGATGAAGTCTCTCCTATGTATGCCACGAAGCCTGTCATATGTTTGTCACAACTCTCTGGTACAGAGGATGGAAGCTGCTGGTTTGGACTAAAAGCATTTTCCAAGTGGCAAACAATAGCAGGCTGCAGCGTGGCAAAACTGTGTGATGGGTTACTGCAGAACTGATTACAGGGCTGTAATAGATTAGTGCTTTGGGTTTAATTTCTTGCACTTGATGAGCACTGTAAAAGTTCTTTATACAAGCTGCTGCTTTAATCTCTGATAGCTCAGGTGCCATTATCCATCTCTTCAGAGGGAAGGAAAATGGTTGCAGCTCTCACTGTATTTCTTAGTATCATAGTAGTAGTATCATAGTATCATCAGGGTTGGAAGAGACCTCACAGATCATCAAGTCCAACCCTTCACCACAGAGCTCAAGGCTAGACCATGGCACCAAGTGCCACGTCCAATCTTGCCTTGAACAGCTCCAGGGACGGCGACTCCACCACCTCCCTGGGCAGCCCATTCCAGTGTCCAATGACTCTCTCAGTGAAGAACTTTCTCCTCACCTCGAGCCTAAANACACAGTACTCAAGGTGTGGTCTAACCAGTGCAGAGTATAGGGGCAGAATGACCTCCATGCTCCTGCTGGCCACACCATTCCTGATGCAGGCCAGGATGCCATTGGCTCTCCTGGCCACCTGGGCACACTGCTGGCTCATGTTCAGGTGGGTATCAATCAGCACTCCCAGATCCCTCTCTGTCTGGCTGCTTTCCAGCCACTCCGACCCCAGCCTGTATCTCTGCATGGGGTTGTTGTGGCCAAAGTGCCACACCTGGCACTTGGAGCCATTGAACGCCATCCCCTTGGACTCTGCCCATCTGTCCAGGCGGTCAAGGTCCTGCTGCAGAGCCCTTCTGCCCTCCAACCCAGCCACATCAGCCCCCAGCTTGGTGTCATTGCTTGTGCAAGCTAGGCTGTCATTATAGTTTAGCAGTACTGTCACTTGGGGGATCACGTACTTTGTGTTTCTCTGCTGAAGACGGAAAGTGTAATGGGTATTTATGAATTAATAAATTTCTCAGCCTTTCTTCAAGGTTTTTACCTAATTTTCTATATATAGTTGACTTTGCTTTTAGTGTTTCTTTTCATTAAAAGTAAACGACCTCTTATTTATTCTCTTCTTGCCTTTCCATTTTAATTTCTGCATTATACTCCATTCTGGGTGTATACAACTCCTCCTGTGTTTCTGCTGCATCCAGCTGATGTCACTGTCTCAGTATGATACTGAAGAAAGGTCATTGCCTGAATTTGTTTCTGCAAGAATACTTGGTTTGATTCCTTCATCAAGAGCTATTTAAAAGCAACACACCAAGCTAAACCTCATGCCATCCCTCCAGGATCCTCGTTTTTTCATCTTTACTGAAGATTCATCTAGAATTAATTTGACACTTTCCACAGTCATATTACAGAAGCATATTTTTCTTAATAAATATATGAATTAATAAAGGAATCACAAAGAAGCTTTTGAACTACTATTTATGTAGGATTTTCAATGAAAAAGTAGCTATAAAGATGAGGTTTGCCCCACTACATTACAATATCTCATTCCATTCTGATCCATAAATTTCACAATCAAGATTAATCTGCCAGTGCTTTTTTCCACTGCCTGATTCCATCATTGATCTGGTACATGAAGTAATTTACATTAATAACCAGAATATTATACAGATTATTTATTTTATAATGAAAGCAGAAAAATATCAAAGCCTTGGCAGAAATTGATATTAAAGGGTTTCTAAAGCATCAGATTTAAGTAGCTGCGAAGTAGTTTGATGGTACATATTTGGTAATACATATATAATGGCTTCAAAAGAGGTCTCAAACTCTGTCAGGCAAGCCAGGATCAGGAAATAAGTTCATAAACTATGGTTTTCACTTCCTATATAATAAGGAATTGTGAGGATATTTCTCTTATCTGGTAGGGGGACAAAAAAACCAAACAAAACCAAACAGACACCTTCCTAAACAAACAGAACTCCCTCCACCAAAACCCCAACAAAACTAACAGATGCCATCACTTTCTTCTCCTGAATTCTAGTGTCATAATACTGTACAATTGACAAGGAAATCCTATTTCAAGTGGAATGGGGGTTGTGGAAACCCTTGTAGCACATTAGCTGAACTAGATAAAATTTCTATGTGTTTCACTGCCATTAATTCTAATTATTGTTATTATTGTTGTCTCATTGCTACTAATTAAAATGTTAAAACTATCACAATTCAGTTTCCATGATTAATATGTCCCATACAGACTGCACACACTACATTGTAGGACAGCAGTGAGAAGGAATTCAGCTCTTTTAGTGTACCTCTGGCTGTCAAGTTCAAAAGGTTTTGGCTCAGGGGAAGCCAGAGGGTGCCTGGATAAGTAAACACAGTTCAAAAATCTCACAATAAGGAGATCTTCAATTAGAAGTTAACAGAACTCCCGCTGCACTTTTCCCCAGTTCTCTCCACACACTCTCTGTATCCCCTCATGGTAAAGGAGAAACCTCCAAAGCTCTTTTCATCTCTAGTTACCTTCAGCTGCCTTCCACATGCTTTACAGCTTTGAGGGACTAACAGGCAGCAGAGAATTGCAGGTCATGGACTAGTGAAAGCCCCATGGAAGAGCTGGGCTTTTGAGTTGTACTGTGGGTTTCTCTAAGTGTGAATTTTACTCTGGCTTTCCCTCCACTTCTCAGCCACTAATTGTCATGAGCTGCATCAGATGGTTATCTTCTCTTGACTTGGTTTAAAATCACCTGGTGTAAAGGCTTAACCCCTCCTGGAGGTGGTCTCAACCTGACCCCAGGTGCAGTGGTTACCCCACTCCACTGCCTGTTTAGACTTCTATAAAAACAGAGGAACTTCCTCTTTCTCTCTCTTTGCCCTGCCTCACCTGACAGCAGCACATTGGTCCTGCTGCTCCTGATTTGCCACGTGGCCAGCCAACCATGTGGTGGAACAACCAGCTCCTGAATCTACCTCCATCCATTGCCATCAACCTGGTTTTGCATATATTTTGTATCTTGTCTCCCTTCCCTATACCTTTTTGTAGCTCCCCTTACTTAAAATACCTTTTAATTATTGTTTAAGGTTTTCCTTTTAACTTCCATATCACAGCAAGACTATTCTTTGGATGTTTTACCCCTTTTCACTCTCTATACCTGATTCTCTCCAAAGAGAGGAAGCATCCTATTTATGTCATTGTTCTGCTAAGCTTTGAGTCTCTGGGAAGCTTAAACCAGGCCGATACACCTGGTAATCTAAAGAGGAGGAAGAGAGAGGATCTCTGGTACAAACTAGCAGGAGCATAGTCTTGTTGGCATCTTCTCTTTGAGAAAGGAGGACAACAACGCATCAGGGAATGAGGAACATACTGGTTCTGACATACTAGAAGCACCAGTTCCTGAACACCTTGAGAGGAGCTGATCTCTCCTAGAGATGCTCAACATACAGACCCTGGACTGTCATCATGTGGAGGATGTCACTATACCTTTTCACACTTGCTGAGTATTTCTCCCATGGACATCTTCTCTTGCAGGGTCAGTCTGTCCCAACTCAAGTTCTTTCCCATGACTATTTCTCCCTTAAAACTATCATCAATGTTCTTCTTTCATTCTGAATGTCCCTGCTTCATGGGCCATGTGCCTGGGGTCTATTAAAATCTAAAGCTAATTGTGGGGTGCAAGGGAGAAAAAAAAAAGTAATAGAAGGTGAAAATGGTGGATTCATTAGGGGAAATGAGATAAAGGAAATCAAAGCACAGTATTTTTAAAGACCTAAAATGAGAAAGAACTAATTAACATTCTAAGGATTAATTTAGCCAAAGAACATCTGTTTTCACATGTCCCTGTGATGAAATCTAATGTGAAAGTTTACACTGGTTAGGTTTGAAGATGTCTTTTTTAATCTAAATTCTTGCATAGATTTTGATTTGGATTATAGGTATCCTAGTAAGAGGGGAACCTCTGGGCCCCTTGTATCCACTACTCTTCATTCCTTTATTTTCACCTGACTTGTATCTACCCATACAGCATCCTCTACTCGGTGGTGAAAAATTCTCCACTGGGCACATTTCTACTTGACATTCTATTTTAGAGAACATTAACTGATCTGCAAGAGTTGGGGCTCTTCAGCCTGGAGAGGAAAAGGTTTCTAGGAGACCTTATAATTGCCTTCCAGTATCTGAAGGGGGCCTACAGAAAGGCTGAGGAGGGACTATTTACAAGGTCTTGTAATGACAGGATGAGGGGGAATGGGTTTAAACTGAGAGAGGGGAGATTTAAACTAGATGTTAGGAAGTTCTTTACAGTGAGGTTGGTGAAACACTTGAACAACTTGACCAGGGACATGGTGGACGCTCCCTCCCTGGAGGTGTTCAAGGCTATGTTGGATGAGGCCTTGGGCAACCTGTTCTAGTGGGAGGTGTTCCTGCCTATGGCAGGGGGTTGGAATCCTTGGTCCCTTCCAACCTAAACCATTCTATGATTCTCATCTGAATTCTCCATAATCAGACAGGACATTTTAATTGTTCTTTCCCATATATTGTGCAGTCAGTAACCTAAAAATCACACAAAACCCTCACCCATTTATTACATTCCTCTACATTTTCTGTTCCTGTAATTTAATAGCTCCTTTTCAAGTGATGTCTTTCCAATCATTTTTGTATGATTTGTATGATCACAAATATGATCCCAGGGCTCTCAAAATTGAAAAGTCATCTGTAATATTAAGAAATAAGGAAAAGTTTCTGAGTCATCTGCTTGGCCTCCTTTATATGAAATATTAACCTTTTGAAAAAGCCAGAAAAATGTTCATGCAAGATCTCAACATGGACATGATCCCTTGCTTCTTCTAGCCACAGTTTAAAGAGAGTCATTTAAATCAAGATTTCTAGGCAATCTTCTCAAGCTCTTCAGTAGTGACTGTAGTGACTTTTCTCTTTTTTTCTGAATCCCTTCCCCACCTTAATCTCAGATTTGCAAAAGTTATTCATGCAAATTTCAGTTATTCTCAGTTCAAGCAAACAACAAAAGTACCTTGAAAAGCACAAGTACTGCATTTTGGCCAAGTGTGAACAGCAGAGGATCACAGGATGTCAGGTGTTGGAAGGGACCCAAAGAGAACCTCGATTCCAACCCCCTTGCCGGAGCAGGACCATAATCTAGGTCAAATCACAGAGGAATGCATCCAGATGGGCCTTGAAAGTCTCCAGAGAAGGGAACTCCACAAGCTCTCTGGGGAGTCTGTTCCAGTGCTCTGTGATCCTTAGAGTAAAGAAGTTCCCTGTTGCATTGAGGTGGAACCTCCTGTGCTGGAGTTTATATCCATTACTCCTTGTCCTATCACAAAGAGCAAATAAAAAAAAGCCTGTCCCCTCTCAGTCTTATCTTTTCTAGACTAAAAGTCCCAAGCCCTTCACCCTTTCCTTGTCAGGCAGTGCTCCAGTCCCCTAATCATCTTTGTAGCCCTCTGCTGGGCCTTCTCTGGCAGATACCTGTCCCTCTTAAACTAGGGAGCCCAATACTGAACACAGTACTCAGAGGATGGGTAAGAATGCAGCAAGTTGTAGAAACAGATGAAGAAGACAGTAAATCACTTCTTTTCCTAACTACCATAACACAATTTGCAAGTCATGAATTCTTCCTCCCACTAAAGCTGATAATGCCATTAACACATGCACCAGTGCTAGAGCAAAATATAGAAGAATGATGTTTCCCATCATCCTACCTTATTGCACTAAGCATCACAGCTGAAAAACAAAGCATTGAATTCATCCCAAAAAACATTTCAGTTCACCTACCCCCAGCTATGCAGTCATCAGTCTCTAACTTGGTCATCATACCAAAATAATTTCCCAGAAGAAACTCTAAACTTGTTGACTGCTGAACAAATTGAGCAAGGAAATAGCTCTTTGTATTTTTAAGCATTTAATTGATTGTGTGGCTCTGTGGCTTCTAGTCAATACCACAGTAATTGGAATCACCATGACTAATGCACAGATCATTTTACAGGCCTTTCTTATTTGCATAAACATTTCCTCATCTGCCTTCTCCCCTTTGCCAGACTTCACAATATTTTTCTCCTACTTTTATCCAAATTAACTCTGATGTGCTAGACAGGCTCTGTAACCAGCATCTTCCTACAGATGCAGCATTTGCCTTTAGTAATTCCTCCACTGTGGCACAAGAGACTGATTTTCACCACACTGTATCTACACAGCTCTGATTAGCTGTTGCTATTCACATCTTTACTTTATCATGAAGCATTGTCTTATGGATTATTATTTTTAGTAGTAGATATAATATTTAATAACGATACTAATATTAATATTACTAATAATTTGTTAAACAGATCTTATTAGGCAGAGCAAAATTTCGTGCAGTAGTGTCTTAAAAGCATTATTTAATTTGCTATTAAAGTGTTATTTTGAATATATCTAATTACCTGTGCCCTTCAAATTGACTAAAAACTTCCTTTGTGTGTATCATTACTTTTGTTTGTTATTTTTATATCCAAGAATAAGTACTTTACCATGAGGCAGTGGAACACTGGAACAGGTTGTCCAGGGAGGTATTTGAGGCCCCCATCCCTGCAGATATTCAAGGTGAATAGAATCATAGGATCAACCAGGTTAGAAGAGACCTCCAAGATCATCCACTCCAACCTATCACCGAGCCCTATCCAGTCATCCAGACCATGGCACTAAATGCCTATCCAGATTCTATGATTAGCAAGATTTCCACAATACTTTCCACCTTCTTAGCTATGAGAAGATGGCCTTGATTATCTCAACTGTTTTTGAAAACATCACTTTGGATTTCTGGCACATCAGTGCTCACATTTGGAAAACCTGCAAATAAGAGCTCAGCATACTCTGTCCTTGTCAGAACGAGACATTATCCCACCTAATGCATAAACCATGTGTTCCTCCTGCAGCTTCTGAAACTCTCACATATATTAGTGGACAAATAATCTGTCCCTCAAAGACTTTCATGTGTTCCCTTGCCCTCAACTTGTACCTGCAAAGCAATTGTGATTCCAGTTGTGTCACTGTTAAATATGCCATTAATTACTTCAGCAGGGCATTAGACCATACTCAGAACAGACTGTAAACATTTTATGTCATTAGGTAATGCACTGAGGCTTTTTTTTAATGCCATAACAGCTCTATTTATATACTAGGTTCTGCATAATTAGCTACTAATGAGGCTCTAACTTTCACTGCTGTAAGGCCTAGATATCTGTTGCTCTTTCAATGAATTCATTTTTGCTGTCTCATTAACACACTAAAAAACCTGAAAATTATATTTTAATTAAAAGCTAAGCTACCCCTGTCTGGAGACACTAATGAACAAATACACTCCACGGGAAACACAGAGTTACAAGTGAAGATAACATTTCTTATTTTCAAAGACAGGGTCTTTACTTTCCTTCCTCTCCCACCCCCCTTTGCTTTCTACTTTTATTTTCTCTGTCTCATGATCAAGTAATCTTTAAAAAATAGCCACAATAGCTTGTTTAAAAAAAAATAAACTGATACTTTTATTAAATAATTCCATATAGTGGCACTCTATTAGAAAAATACATTTTGTAAAGCTACCCCTAATGCACATGAAGAATCCAATCACTTCTGTTTTCAGGCTTTGTTTTACATCCTCAGCAAAGCTCCCTAACCTCAGACTGCCACATAATAAAAGCTAGTGCCTAAGAAATTATGAGACAGACTTAAAATCATGAGGGGTTTGTGCATTTTGAGTTTTCCTGATGCCTTCTATTCTTGTTAGAATTCTGTTTCCTGCCTTTTCTCCATGGCTACAAGGGCTAAAAACATAATAGTAGAAATTCACCTGGTTACATGGCTTCATGATCATTGCAATAATCTCATAAGCACTGACCACAATGCTTCATTTCCTGACTTCTGCAAACACTTTAAACAATTAATCAAATAAAAAGCTAAAATATATCAAGTTTTCAGGTAGAAATAGCAACTCACAGTGAAATATACTGGATAAGGAACAGCATTTACTCTGCACTGTTGAGACCACATCTGGCATACTGTGTGTAGTTTTTGGCCTTTCAGTTCAAGAGAGACAGGGTTCTGCTGAAGAGAGCCCAAAGGAGAGCAATGAGGATCAGTAGAGGACTGGAATATCTTTCCTGTGATGAAAGACTGAGAGACCTGCAACTGTTTATTCTGGAGAACAGAAGGCTGAGAGGGGATCTTATGAACCTCTATAAATATCTGAAGGGTGGGTGTCAAGATGAAGGTGCCAGGTTCTTCTCAGTGGTGCCCCTGATAGGACAAGGAACAATGGGTACAAGCTAGAGCACAGAACTTTCCAACTCAACATGAGAGTGAGGTGAGGGTGACAGTGCACTGGAGCAGGCTGTCCAGAGAGGTTGTGGAGTCTCCTCTGAAGACTCAAAACCCAACTGGATTTGTTCCTGTGTGGCCTGCTCTAGGTGATCTGGCTTGGGCAGAGAAGTTGGACTGAATGATCTCTAGAGGTCCCTTCCAGCCCCTGACAGTCTGTGATTCTGTGATCTTGATGATCTTACCAACTCACATACAAAGGCAACTGATATTATAATGTTCCAGTGGTAGAAACCAAAACTTAGTTTTTGAAAGAGACCTTGTAAGAGAATATACAAATAAAATGTTATTATCTCCAAGCCTAAAAGAAATACAGAGGAAAAAGAACTCTTTGGAATTGTTCTGTGTTTGGATGTTCAGTGCTCAGTCTGGTCCAAAATGTGCCAAATCCCCAATAATTATAACTAAAATAACTAGAAAACTTACACAAAATATATTGGCTTGGACAATTCAAACTTTTCTGAATTCACATTTGCTACCCAAATGCATTTTCTCAGCACTTGCCTCATTTATACAGGTTGCCTGTGATCAATGTTTCAGTCCAGAGAAATTATGTAAATGAATTTTCCTTTCATATTTGGCTAGACTAAAGTAGTTTCCAAACTATGTTAAAGCAATATGACAATACATGCTCACTTGCAAACAAATAACACAGCATAAATAACAACACAGAAGTGAAGAACCACAAGATGTAAGGAAGAACTCATGAAGTGATATATATGGGTCTAGAAATATTCAGCAATAAGATTCAGTGTTCTTAAACACCCACAAAACACTGCAATGAGATGACAAGGAAGGGGCTGTATTATTCTTACTGGAGATTCTTGGTAGAAACTGTATCAAAGAAGGGAAGATCATCATACAAAGACTTCCGGATTAGTTGCCTGCTTCCTTTGCAAATGGGATTCTGAACCTGCCATTTTGCCACACTTCTTAGGGTAATGTGAAGCTCACTTAGTAGCTGACACCAGCCTTCCATATACCAATATGGGTTCTGGTTCTTAGTCTGAAATTCAGGTACTTCATTCTGATCTCCTTAATGTGAAGAGTGCCTTAATCTCTTAGGAAAGCTTTTCTTAATATTAAGCTAAGTGACAGTATTGTGAATACTTAGCAACCTGTTTTCCCTAAAGATGAAAATCCAAAGTAAGCCAACTTAATTAAGAATTAATTCCCTTTAATTCACAGCCTGAACTGTTCATTTCTGCTTCAGTCTCTGATCAATTATTTGGGGCATGAGATGATTTGCAAGATGCAAAGGCAAATTAATTTAGGTGACAAAAGTGATTCCATCTTTCATCAGAGATATTCCACCTTAGCTTAAAAAAATTGTGTTAGTGGAAAGTTTCAATCTGCTTACAAGGCTTCATGTTGACTTTGATATTTCTTCACACAGACCCACAATGCCATTTTTTATTTTATTACAACCACCCCTCTTTTCCTGCTTGAAGGGATAATTGTCAAAGCTTTGTTTTAAAAGAATCCATTAACTCCTTAGGAACTCTCTGAAAGTCTTCTGATTTCAGCTACAGAAAAAGTGCTGGCTTCTTTCAAACACTTCACATCAAGGCTGGGAGTAGAAATCAGCTTCTAATTCATTAACATTGCTACTGCCCTTCAACGCAATGACTCAACCCAAATGCTAATTATTTTCTTTATGGCAATGACAGATTGTTCTATTTCAGTTAAATATACAAATAAAGCCACACAATTATGCGAGAACATTTTGATTTCTGAATGCTACTTTTTACATCTCTCGACGCAAGCTTCAGGGTCAAGCAGTAAGAGGTTGTAACAGCTGTCAAGATTTTTTTGTTTGTTTAAAGCTTGTTGCAAACAAAAGGAAAGACTGAGGAATAAGAATAAACAAGTCTTTTTGAGATAAAGGAAATAATAAAAATCAAAACAATTGTTTTTCATGTTCAACTATGGAGACTGAGCAAATAGGATTAGGCAGCAAGCTGCTCTTAAAAAATAATTTTAATGTATTCAGACTATCAGTAGAGTAGGATAGGAGATAGCAGTCTTCAATCCAGACTTACAGAGAAAAACCAGTCCTTTAAGAGGATCTGTGGCTTTACTCTTCAAATATTCTTTTGACTTATGTACCATATTGCACAAATCTGATCTATTACAAAGGCAACAAGATTGCCTTAGGAAACGTTTCCATCTCTTCTGTTGATGAGGATTTTCTGTGTATAAATTACAAGATGAGTAGCCGACAGATTTTAACAAGTGCTTCTTGTAAATCCCAAGGAATCCTTCTCAACATATGACTGGATGATGTTTTTTAAATGCTCAAGAGAATCTTAATCTCAAATAAACTTCTCTTGTAATGAGTCACAGAAAGTGATGACACAAGCAGGATATAACATATGATGAAGAGAGCTTCCAAGAGCCACAGGTGCAAGAAAGCATGGCTAGAAAACTTAGAAAGCATTAGAAATACCTAATAAAACCTAGAGCTCTGTATCCATATTTAGGTCACCAGTAAGTTTATCAAAATGTTGCCATGTGATTTAGGAATGCAGTTGGTACTGAAATTAACTGGTCCTGTGCATCAGCTGAACCAGGAGTTTGCAGTCTGTGGCCCACAGACACTTTCATGTTCATGGATCCATTCTGAAAGACTATGAAAGACTTTGCTGATAGAAAGTAAGCATGTTCTGCCCAGGATTCAATCACCTGGATTTATCTTTTTCCTAACAGAGATGCATTATTTCATATTCCAAGCCTTATCACCATGGCAGCTGATTATTCCTTACCTATGGACAGAGCTGGGTGCCAGAAGGATGCTGTTTCTAGTGCAGCCTTTCAGCTTCTCTTATGCGCTTTTCATTCTTTTACTCAATTTCACCATCACAGATTGAAGCTGAACTAAATAATGTTCAACCTGACCTGTTCCCTAAGATATACAGAAAACCTTGATGTGTTATCATTGCATTCTACCACAGTCCAAACTCCGTTTACTTTAGTAGGTCCTCTGAATTTACAGGGCTGCAGTGTGAGATGTTTCAGCCCTGCTCTGTAGGAGGCAGTAGATGCTGACCCCAAGGTACCGGTTTGCAAGTGTAATCCTTGAATTTGCAGGAGGCAGTGAAGAGTGCATGGCTGAGCTGGATTTGACATTACAGAGGCAGTCAGTCCTGCTACAGTACTGGGTTAGGTCTTGCTGCAGGTGGTGGACTGTTGGAACAGGCTGCCCAGAGAGGTGTTGGAGTCTCCATCTTTGAGGTCATTCCAAACTCATTTGGATGTCACCCTGTACAACCTACACTGGCAGAGGGGTTGGACTAGATGGTCTCCAGAGGTCCCTTCTAACCTCTATCATTCCATGAGTCTCTAATATCTGTCACAAGACTTAAACTTGCTACACAGAACTCCAAAAGCTAACTAGATATTTTTGGGGATCTGCAACAAAAATAGGTTCCAAACCATTACATTTCCCACTGATATTTTCCTTTAAATTATCCACTTTCCCAAGAGCATAAGCCTCCAAAAAGCCAAGGTAGCTTTAAGGTAGGAGAAGGCCTTTTATTAGTCTGGCCTCACAAATATACCTGATATATGCTTTTAAAAGAATTGTATTGATTTATCTAGTTTTTTTCAAAAAAAGCTACATTCTTCCCCTACAACTACCACACCTTAATATTGGCCCTACAGCTTTTTGGTTAATTCCATGTAAGCAATCATCAACTGGCCACCCCCAGAGCTCAGGAAGGAAGAGTTCTGAATTCACAGCACTGAATTCTGAAGCAGCCAGCTGCATGGAAAGAATCATTATCAGCAAATATTTTAACAAAGAGTAATAGAGTTGGTATTTTTCAGATGAGTAATTCTTATACTTGTCCCATTGTCATCTGATTATGTCTGAGAAATGCCATTAGTCAATGGGACTTCTTGTGTGAATAAGGGACGCTCTCATAAGAAGCTGAAGAATTAATTCCCCAATAGTTAATTTTAATATACAATGTGAGCATTTCAAATGGCCTATTTACACAATTTTAATCTGAATGAAAAGAAAATGTCCCCTTAATGCTAATACAACATTCCTGTAAATTATGAACATTTTTAAAGCTAATGAAGCTGTCATTATCTTATTAAAATTTGGTATAGTGGTTATTTTAAAGTTATCAGCATGGCTTTGGAAATACTTTGCAATTAAATGACTTTCATTCATTTGTATTACTTGTAGGCTGCATGAAAAGTGTGAGGTTTTTCATCACGCCTATTGAGATGAATGATGGTACTGTTTCATTACACAAGTTCAGTCACATTCAAATGTTTGGCTACCTTCATTTCCCACATCAATAGGGAATGTTTCAACCCTGGTCTCAGAAATGAAATTTTACTTGATAATAAGACTAAAAATCATATTTAACATTACATTTTTTTAATAATTTAGTGGCACATTTGGAAAAATAAATCATAAAGAAATAGGCTGCTTTTATGTTTAGATTTAGCTAGTTAAACAGACAATCACAGATTGGTTTAGTTTGGAAGGGACCTTAGAGATCGTCTACTCCAGCTTCCCACCATGGGCAGGGATGCCTCACAACTAGACTCGGCTCCTGAAGGCCTCATCCAACCTGGCCTCAAACACTCACAGGTAGAAGTCATCTACAACCTCTCTGTGCAACCTATTCCAGACTCTCACCATCCTTGCCCTGAAGAACTTGTTCCCAAGATCCAGTCTAAGCCTGCTCTCAATCAGCTTACAACCATTCTCTGTTGTCCTGTCTCTGGACATCCTTATAAAAAGTCCCTCTAGAGCCTTCCTGACTTGTTGAACTTGTTCAACTGGCTTTAAGTAATATAAAGAGGCATATTTTCACTGGAAGACTTGATCTTTTCCCTTTATCTCAGTAGCCATCAGCTGCATTTATAATCAGGAGTTCATAAACACAATGACAGTGTGTACTGTCGCTGGGCACCACAAACAAATTCACTTTGCTGGAGACAAATTCGAGAAAATATTGTATTCCTCTCACAGGGAGGTGATGGATTAGACAGCCCCAAAGCATGCTCTGCCTCTGTCACGCTGCTGCTGTGCTGTTTGCTTTCAGATTTAGGCAGCTTCTTAGCAAAGACCTATGAGTGTCATTTGCTGCTACCAACACAGACAGCTGCAAATGTCCCCTGAATAATGGAGGGCTTTCAGTCCCCAGCAAGTATAAAGTAGCAATTCAAGATTAATGTGCACCTGAGTGAAAAAAAAAGGGCCTGCAATTAATCAGATGTTTCAATAATTCCAAAACACTTTTGCTTTGATTCTGCTTTCCTGAAGAATATGTAGATGAACCTTTAAAAATACAGGGTTTTTTTTATCTTGTTTTTGCAATGAAGATAAAAATTCTGCTTCAAAAATTGGAGACAGGCTTGTAAGGAAAATGAAAATGCAGCTTTAACGTGTAATGGTATTAGCTGTCTGCTATGCCACCATCTATTTATTAGTATGGTAGCTGCCTTTGGTTAAACTGAAGAGAAAAAAAAAAAAACAGGAGTGAAAACACTTGTTGATTTGATCACTCATTTAAATACTTTGCTAAGAGCTCATCTAAATCATTAGCCAGTAACTGGGTCCACAGGAGAACTATATAAAGTCTCATAGGAATAATACTTGATTAGAAAACTGCTAGAAGCACTTTACAGGCTTCATTAAGCTTAAACAAGGTACAAGATAACCTGCAAAGACAATGAGTTATTGCATAAGAAGAGGCCAAAGAATTTGGAACCCATGTGGTTTTCTGTTCCTATCCCCAAAAGAGCTATGAAACCCTAAACTCTAGGACAGTCTCGACAAGAGATGCTTATCTGAAATAGCTGCTATTCTGGCTCACAATTACATTAAGTTTTGGTCATTTAAGTCAACACAAAATTAACCATTAATTATTACAAATCAAAGTATTTGATTCTCTGGCAGGTTTATTTTGCTAGGTAGCATTGCCTGTGGCCAAGCAGAGATGCTTCCTCATCGCCATCCCATATGTTCTAAACAAAACATTGATGGCTTTTCCAGTTAGAGTTTAGGTTCACTTAAAGTCATGGCCAAGAAACATTCAACATGCTTGAATTTCTGGTTTGCTTCATTTTAAAGATACTTACATACAGAATTTATTATTTATTTGAAAAGGGAATGGGAAGAGAAGGGATAAAAAAAGATTTATCACCTATTTGAAAAGGGAGTGGGGCAATGATATAATCAGTCAGTTTTGATAGTGACGATTTTGAAAGGTAAAAATTGGCTTCACTTATCAGAAGGTCAGCTACAAATTCTGGATATCACCCTCAAGGCTTTTACTCAGCAAACTCAGTGAAAACTTTCAACTGCAGAGACCTTGCTTGCATGTAGTAGTTGTAGAACTCATCACCAACTGTCTCTGTTCAATTCTGAACTGGAGACATGGGGCTGTTATCCACAGCTGTATCTGCTATCTTGTTTGGCTTCGCCCAGATTATGCTATGCAGTGAAATCACTCACATTTTTTGAGAGGAAGTCACTGATATTTTGAGTTAGTTTTGTAATACATTTCAAGTTCTCATTGGTTAGTTTACTGTATTATTTTGATGACAGATGGTTTCTCTTTTTTTCATTTCAAAGGTAAGGAATACTAGGCAGAAAAACAAGCTAAAATAAGGGAAAAGCATCATCCTTTCATGTCCTTCTTTCAAGACACAACATTTTGTTTCCCCATCACTACCATTTATTTGGAAATTGGAAAACAAACCCAAAAAGAGATGCTTATATATTTACTTAAAAAAATTCTGGAAGCCAAGCCAATCTCATTTACATGGGGGACAATAAGCCAAAACCATCCAGGTAAACAACACATGCAGAGTTCTCATGCATGTTATCCAACACATCAGATATATGGAGAGAGAGTTGCAAGGCAAGCAGAACCACAGTGTCACAATGACAAGCCAAACTTATCCTCCAACTCGGACTGAGCACTGCACTGCACTAATTCAGATGGGAAAATGTTTGGTTAGCTTGCAAGAGGCCAAACCAGGGAACCCAATCCTGCTCTCAATCTCCTAGGTAGACAGAGATTTAACTAGAATTGATTATTTGTTTAGAACTGACTGTCAAAAGCTGCTTCAGTGACACAGCTAAGCTGTTCTATTGACCCTTGTGAAAATTACAGACTATTACTGACTGAATGATCTCTGTAAGAAGCTTGCAGAGTTCTTGATTTACCCATTTACCTGTCTTAAGAAGTTCAGACATGATAGAGAGATCCTGATGACATAGTGTGGCAGATATGATCTTATACCTACCACAAGAAAGAGGTAGCTCTTCCAAAACACATGCAACTTCTGTAGGACAACCTGGGCTGGACAAGAGGCAGTAGTTTTAAACTAGAGCAGGGTGAATTTATATTGGATATCAGGAGAAAGTTCTTTACAATGAGAGTGTTAGAATACTGGAAAAGGCTGCCCAGGGATGTGGTTGAGGCCCCATTCCTGAAGACATTCAAGATCAGACTTGATGTGGCCCTGGGCAGCCTGATCTAGATGGAAATGTCTGCTGACTGCAGGGGGTTGTACAAGATGACTTTTGAGAGTCCCTCCCAACCCAATGCAATCTGTGAATCTGTGTAGGGCATAGGAAACACAAAGGCAACCCCACACATTTGTGGCAAGAACCTCTCCTCAGTAAGGTCAAAACCTCAACATTCAAGATTTCCATGTACTTGAACTACAGGAAAGGATTGGTAAGTACGCATTGTTTAAGGGACAGCAGGATATTCACCTCATTTGCAGACCTTAACCAGCTCCACTGCACTTCAGAGCAGTGATTAATCTGGAAGAACGCCAGTCTTCTGTGTTCTTCCCTTTACTAAACACAGGGGCTTTGTTTCAGGAAGCCACAGACAGGAGTAGGTCCCACAAAAGGCAGCAGGCATCACTATCACAGCTTCCTGGGCACCTTCTGCTTGAACTTGTACTGATTTGATGGAACCAGAAAGTTGTTCAGAAAACAAAAGGGCTGATTCTGATGGGGGGGGGGGTTTGGTTTTGGTTGGTGGGGTTTTCTTTTTCCTTTTTCTGGTTCTGTGGTTGGATTGTTTTGGTTTGTTTTGTGGTGGTTTTATTTTTGTTTTTGGGTTTTGTTTGGGCTTTTTTTTCCTTCCATTTAAATGTTAAAGTAGTTTCATAGCTGTCACAACATCCCATGTCAACATTTTCTAAATGACAGGTTCCAAATTTTGGCTTGAGATTACTTTTTACTTAGAGATGTAAATCAATAGCAGTATTCTTGGAATAGTATTTTCAGAAAGGTCAGCATCAAAATGAAATCTCACAGTTCACACAATACCAAAAGCTTTCTCAATTATTAGCTTACAAGCACTTCCAAGACTTTGGCATTTCAACCCAACTTAAGTCAGGGAAAAAAAAAATCAAGACCACTCTGAGTGAAAATAGAGTGTTGCATAACTGTGAGCAATGAAGCAAAGAGAAGCACTAGATCCCCTTGGCTGTCCACAAATATTCAGCTGTAATAGAAACGTCGAAGCTGAAATGAGGGGAGAATTAATACAAATGTCTATATGTGGAAGCACCAACAGGCAAGGCAAAGGGAGGACTTGAGTTAGGGCACATGTTGATGACTTCTAAAGTAGCAGGCTATCAAAATTCCGGTATATCTACATGCAGCTTCTCCCAACACAGAGATTCAGGGAGAAAAGATAATGAAAGATTCACAGAAGTAGTAGAGAATTGAGACACTGATTGCTGTTGGCTCTTCTATGGCTTCAAAAGAGCCAGACTCAGAAACAAATTCAGAAGGTGCGGTGAGGACTTTAGTACAAACCAGTACCCATTCTCTGCAACACTGCACCAAATCTTCTATTCAATGTATGCTTAACCTAAAGAACATAACTGTCCTTGGGGAAGGAACTGATCCTGTATCTCTTCAGTCCCCACTAGTGTACAGTACAAGTTGTACTGCTACTTTTCATCTGGCTCAGGAAATCTTTAATCATCTACTTGAATGTCACAGATTCAAAGGATGAAGCAGGGTTTTTCACAGTCCAAGCTAATCTCTAGTAATACATCTAGAGCCTTCTCCTGACATGGTGTTAGCTGTGATGAAGATGAAAATTTTGGAAACTTGCACTGGGAAAGGAGACAAACCTGGGACTTCCCAGACTATGTGAGTATTACATAGGGAGTTTATGGAAGAATAAAATGAAGAACCCTTCCATCCCCCTTTCTGATTAAAATAAACAATGCTTTGTACAGAATGTAACGGTTTAAATTGCTGAAGACTGCATGAATCCTACCTTACAAGTCCATCCAAGTCACACTGTACATTAGTTTCTCTGTGTTTCAGGTACTCCTTTATAAAGGTGTTCTTACATTTACCTGCTTTCTGATTTTCATGCGTGGGAAGGGGTTGAAGTCTGTAAGCAACTTGCACAGAACCTTAGTGGAGTCTTTGAACCCTACCAGTTATTGTGGGGCTGGTCCTGGGATAGTTGTTGGAGTTATCTCAGTTCATGTGGTCCCCTAATCAGTGATATGGGAGAACTTAGAGACACAAACAAGGGGTTCTTAGAGATGCTTTGCCTTTTCTGAAGAAAATGCAACCCCCTGGTTTATATCTCTAATTGATTTTTCTCTGACAGGACACAAAATAAATGGACTCAAGTAATTTCCTGCTCTACTATATTGGACTGTCTTACATAATTACTCTGAATAACCTTTATTTTAAGTGCACCAGGAAATTTATGAAAGCTTCTCCTGTATTTCCTTAAAGGCATTGAGGTGCTGCTGAAAGGGACTTCACTTCTTAAGTGACAGGAATATACTCTTTTTTTTTTTCCTTTCCTCAGAGGATCCTTCTCACTGCATTAAGCCAGATATAAATCCACAATGCTGAATCATCTCTATGCCTTCTATTAATTCAAATTTTATATGCATGCATGAGTGGTCATATATTTTAATAAAGTCTTCAGCAGTAAATAGCATCCATGTCAGAATCTTATTAAAAAATATAGTTAAAGATGGGTTTATATCTGTTATTAGGAGAAACACATTAATTTGTCAGGTTAATATCCATTTAGCCTTGAACTAGTTTTATAACTCCAGTTGTGTGTTATGTGGGCTGGTACATAGGTCTAGACATGGCTGCATAGAGTGCTGTAATATGTTCACTTAACCAATGAGTTAATCCATGCTAGAATCTGTAAATACTGATCAACCGCACTACATCTGTAATAGTTTGTCTCTTTGTGACTTGCAGCCTTACGTCAAACCTCACCTTCTAACTCATCAGTGCCTTTGGAAAGATTCCAGCTGGATTCCACTTATCAGAGAAAGCAGTCCACAGTCAGCTAGTTGAGACTAGATAATGCTTTGCACTAACAGCACATCATAATCTGCAGAAAACCAAAAACCTACTCATTTTCTCATCAGAAACACAATTATAGAGTCTCACTCTGAAATGTCTCTGTCATTCTAAAAGGCAAAACCAAATCCTCCACAGCAAATGATTAAATATAGTCCAAAGAGAAAGATTTATTCAGGCAGAGACTCTTTTCCACAATACCAGACATTTTTCTTACCCTTTGTTAAATGGTTTTGTTAGACACTGGAAGACAAATAAGACTTCCACAGTACTCTGAGTTTGTGATTTTATTGACCTGTTGGAGAGCATTGTAGGGGAAAGGGACCTGGGGGTCCTGGTAGACAGAATGATGACCATGAGCCAGCAATGTGTCCTTGTGGCCGAGAAGGCCAATTGCAACCTGGAGTGTATCAGAAGGGCTGTGATTAGTAGGTCAAGAGAAATTCTCCTCCCTCTCTACTCCATAGAAAAAGAGATTTTTTTGAGTTTTAGAAGTGTTTAGTACACAACTGGTTGGAAGGGTTACCCTTGCCTGTGGCTAGATTTCCATGCAGGAAAACTAGATAAGATAATTCACTTAAGCATAGTTGTTGTTTGCAGAGTGTCCCTTGAAGCTATATTCAGCAAAGAAGCAGCTGTGAGTATAAATTAGCTCCTGGGCCTCTGTGCACACTCAACCTTCAGTGTTTACAACCCATTAGCCCCTTCTAGAAGAAAGGACAACTGTAGGAAGTTTGAGTGACAAAAGCCTGCAAGGAGATTCCTATCTTATTTCATTGATACATTCCTTCTTCCAACTCTGCTAGTTTTCCCTCATCTAATATAACAGGGGAGAAAGATAGTAGTATTTCCTCTAGACATTTCCATGTTATACTGTTCAACAACCTTCACACTTCTGAAAGAAGAAAAATCATCAACAGGCTCTGCTTTGTATCCTCCTCTTTCCTCTGCATCTGCAAACACTTCACTTGTCAGGCTAGGAAAACAGTTTGCTCTGCTGTTGCTAGCACTCACCACATTGGAGCCCCAAAGACACCAAACTGCCATCTCTCAGTCGGTTTTGCATTCTGCTCTCACCTAGAGTCATTTTGCTTGAGCTACTGGAGCCTAAGAGGGTGAGTGAGGAATTCATCTGGAACGAGACTCAAGGCATGCAGAAGGCAAAAGGCATTATGGAGTGATATTGTTTGGTGCTTTGCTTAACTGCACACTGTGGTATCATTTTCAGAGAAGTTTCTTTGGCATTTATTGACCTTTGATTCAATTATTTTTATTTTCATTCTCTTGAAGCTCAACTTGAAACAAAGCATTTCCCTACACACCCTCTCAAGAAGTTGGTTCACAGACACTGAGAGTAGCAGCCAGTCTCTACACCTGCCTTCTGTTGTCTGAGAAAATGCCAGGCTGGTCTGTAACCTATGTGGTCAAGCTTTATGCTCTGAGGAGAATCATGGAGCAGGCAGGAAAGAGCCTCTGAACCTCTCCACATCATACTGAACTTTAGGCTGGCAGGTAGGTGAACTGACCCAAGCATAACTCAAGAGCAGCATCAGAATTGCTCTTCATCTCAGGCAGCTGTGGAAAATGCCCAGGGAGTGGACCAGAATTTTTATGAACAAATAATCCAAAATGCTTTACATTTAAAAATTAATTAATGGTCTCAGGACTCATTAGGTAATTAATGCTGGTTTTGATTTCTAAGTAATGCCAATACCAGGCTATAGATTTCTATTTATTATTTCTTAGTTTTAAGCAAATATTTGTGCTGTTCTCTCCCAAGAGCTGATTTCAGAAGCTGAAACTGTCTCACTTGTTTCTTACTTGGTATATTAAGTCAGTCAGCCCACGTTGTCAGTAGGAAATGCTCTGAGGACTCAGTTTTGCTCTCCTGTATACAAAGAAACTACAACCATCTTTTCATTATGCCTTCCACATCATAATAACCACACCACTGAAGATTAATAGGGTTGCATCAGTGTCAGTGGTGGCATAATCTGAAGCCAGCCTCCTAGAGATGTGTTTGAGGCATAATAAAGCCTACAGAGACTCTATTACCAGCAACAAGATATGAAATGGCAAGAACCCAGGTGGACTGTCAAGAGCCTGGGGTAAATGTGCTGAGCAGGCTGCCACAAAATAAAAAACACCAACAACAAAAGAAAGAAAACCATATTTGTACTTGTAAGCTAAGCAACTTTGAGGTAGAAGTCAGTGAGCTGCATCAAACAAGAAACCTTCCTGAGTGACCTTCCCACCTTCCTCCAGAGGATAGCCTTCTAGCTTTCCCAAGAGTGTAAATCTCTAAAGGAAACTCAAGAGTTCATCTGAAACCAGAGTCTGCATCTAGGTTGAGATTCTGTGTGTTCAATACAGTGTGATCTTCAGTCCTGGTGACTGGAGGCTTCTACTTCATAACCCTGAGCAGCCAGCTGGGTTCATTTCGTAGAATCATAGAATGTCAGGAACTGGAAGGGACCTCGAAAGATCATCCAGTCCAACCCTCCTGCCATAGCAGGATCACCTAGGGCAGATCACACCAGAACACATCCAGACAGTTCTTGAATATCTCCAGAGAAGGAGACTCCGCAACCTCCCTGGGCAGTCTGTTCCAGTGCTCTGTCACTCTCACAGTGAAAAAATTCTTCCTTAGGTTCACATGGAATCTCCTATGCCTCAGCTTCTACCCATTGCCCCTTGTCCTGTCACTGGGCATCACCAAGAAGAGGCTGGCTCCACCCTCCTGGCACTCACACCTTACATATTTGTAAACATGAATGAGGTCACACCTTAGTCAACTCCTTTCCAAGGTAAAAAGCCCCAGCTCCCTCAGTCTCTCCTCATAAGATAGATGTTCAACTTCCTTAATCACTTTTGTGGTTCTGCATTAGACTCTCTCAAGCAGCTCCCTGTCCTTCTTGAGCTGAGGGGCACAGAACCGAACACAATACTTCAGATGAGGCCTCACCAGGGCAGAGTAGAGAGGCAGGAGAACCTCTCTCAACCTACTAACCACAGCCCTTCTAATACGCCTCAGAATGACATTGGCCTTCCTTGCCACAAGAGCACACTGCTGGCTCATGGCCATCCTTCCATCCACCAGAACTCCTAAGTCCTTCTCCCCTTCACTGCTCTCCAGCAGGGCAATCCCCAACCTATACTGATCTCTAAGGTTGTTCTTTCCCAGATGCACAACTCTGTTCTTGCCCCTGTTGAACTTCATTAAAATTTTCCCTGCCCAACTCTCCAGCCTGTCTAAGTCTCTCTGAATGGCAGCACAACTCTCCGGTGTGTCAGCTGCTCCACTCAGCTTGGTGTCATCAGCAAACTTGCTGATAGTACACTCTATGCCCTCATCCAGGTCATTAATGAATACGTGGATGATCAGTTTTCTCTATGTATAGTTCACAAGCTGACATTCTTTGTGTGTGTGTATGTAAAAATTAAAATATTGTAGCATGTTTCTGAGTGATGAACATTTTGCAATGAACATTTTGCAGCTAATGGGTCTGGCTCATATGTCCTTGGCAAAGCTAAATTCTGATTCACTGAATATTAACTGATTTTTCATACATCTTCATTTGTTTACTGTCCAATTCTACATAGCAGAAGCAATTTTAAATATCCTATAGTAACTACTTCTCTATTCCCCTGCCTTTCATTTTCTCCAGAAATTAAATACAGTAGTGAATCTTTAATGTTTATTACAGAAGAAATTTAACTTACCCAGATATAAACATATTTTGAGCCCTGCTGTTATATATGTATAACATATCTGTATAACAGATAATCCAAACTCAGGCAGTAAATACAATGCCATAAACCATAAAAATACATATATTTTATTGTGAGAAGCTGGTGCTCTTCAGATGTAACTTTGATTTAATATCTGGTTTGGCACTGTGTGTTTCTGAGCTGGATTTTCATACAGTTACCAATAGCTGTGCTATCTGAAGAAACTGCTTACACTTTCTCTGTATAACAGTACACACAAGAAGACTCTGCCTTTTGTTTATTAATTTAGGAGGACACAGACAGATTCAGCAAGGGTAATAACACTGCACAGCAGCAGAGCAGCTCCAAAAGGGATCTTGATGTACCTGGACACAGACATCAATTTCAGATGACTGCAACATGAGTGCTATTTACAATAGTGCCAGAACAGGGAACTTCTTGTTATTTATGTGAAAACAGTGCAATACAGGCAATAGTGAGCATCCACTT
The DNA here is from genome assembly GCA_013400475.1 of Tricholaema leucomelas. NCBI lineage: Eukaryota > Metazoa > Chordata > Aves > Piciformes > Lybiidae > Tricholaema lacrymosa > Tricholaema leucomelas. The sequence continues at coordinate 36,120 of WAAF01020221.1, forward strand.
GCATAAAAAAGGGCAATAATTTTACCCAGCCAGCCTGCTGACAGGTCTAAACGAGCTATGTATGCACAAGTACACCATGACACCAAGTCTTGAGGACATATCACACCTCCTCAAACCAGATGGGCTGAGGAAATGCTAGTCCCTTCTCAAGGTCAGAACAAAACAGTAGAATTCACTGCATCAAGGGCTGTGGGTATCACAGCATCAAAGCTGAGTAAAACCTAGCTTTCAAGAAGCTTTCCACTAAACACAATCTGAACAACTGAACCAGCACAAAGAAACCAGCAATGATCTCAGAAGGTCTATGTCATTAGGTCCTGCAGGGCTTCAGACATAGAACTGAAGCCCTTACCTACGAACTGTGTCTGTGCTTGAACAGGAGACAGATACTGATGGACTCAGCACACTGACCATCAAAACATATCTGAGCAGGTGCCAAAACAGGTTTTCAGGACTTGTGACACTTGTATTCCGTAGCCTCTGATGTGGCAAGGGGATTTTGAGAGGTCTGGAATTAGACACTACTGAGTATTTTGACAGATCTAACTACAATCTTTTTCATTTACCTTTCTCCCATGGATCTGTGATTCTGTGATCTTGTCTGAATTCTTGTTTTTCTCTGTCTTGTAACATCTCCTCAAGTTCCCGATCTGTAAAATGAAAGGTACTGTCAGCTGATGGTGCTTTTGCTGCCTTGAAGTGCTGCATCCTAGCTACATGTGCATGCCAAGGAAGAATGGGCGGTATCTCAGCCTTGCCTCTCTGGAATGAGCCTAGACAAAATTCATCAGTGTGCTGAATAGAAGCAAAATTCTGCTTACTTAAGAAGTTAAAATCAGAAATTCCTTAGGTTGACATTTCAGATGGGCTTCAACCTTGCATGAAGCACAGAAGGTCTGGAGCTAGACCATCATTCCAAATGCTTTTGTAGGCTTAAGCAGAGGTGTTCAATATTGTCTGGAGTTCTTGACAGCTTACATGTTGCCAACCCAGTAATTTCTCAGAGAAGGCTGACACACTGGTCCATTTCATGAAGAATCTGCCAGTTCTACATGCATTGACCAAAGCCCTCTGCTTGGCTTTTCCCTTCCAGCCTCAGCCACTGAGTGGCCAACAGCACTAAGAATCCTACATACTTCTTTTGCATCTCCTGAGCTTGTCACTTCAAAGGAAGGAATGGTACTCTATTCAGATAAGTTTCCCTCTATCCGGCTTCAAATTTTCACATTAGGAAGATGCTAGCTGGAACAGAAGACTGAAGACCCCTGAAGCACAGCCTGAGGGACAGTTTGCCACCAAACGACCTGCCTTCCCTCCCACAGCCTTTGCTGCTCATTCTTTAAAACACTGCAAGTTTATTAGTTTTTAAATCATATCCTTTATCTTCCATAAGAACAAGGACTTGACATTGGACAACTCAGTCTGCAGCTACTGTCATTAAAATCTCAGTGGAGAATTACTCTAGGAGCATTCAAGTTTCAAAACCAGAATTGCAGAATGACCCAAGTCTGATTCCCAGAAGAGTTAATAATCTGTAGGAAATATTTCATTTCTATTACCTACTAATATTTTTACCAGCTCAGGATGTATCTTAGTACTTCCACTGACCTAGTTTAACTGATTTAGTGCAGAAGAGGAGTAAGAAGGATTTAAACTGCACGGCTTTCAAACTGGAAAAATAATTAACTTAGTTATCTGACCAGTTTTCACTTGGCATAGTACTGCAGTTTTTAATCTATTACTACAGCAATCAGTACTTTGTATTGCAAATAAAATTAGTGTGGGCAATTCACTCTATGAATTAATTTATATTTCTTCACAGTTTATTTTCATTCTTGCAGCAGATTAACAGAATTAATAAATTAAACTAGTTCATACTTCTTTGAGCTTTAAGACTGGGGGGAGGGATTTATTTATAAGTTTCAGCTTCTGCCTTCCTAGCTCATGGTCTGACTTGAACAGTTGCTGAAATTAGGCCTTTATATACTAATAATAGTGTGATCATAAGATGAACTTTTGAGCAGACACCAGAATTCAAGCAAAAAGAATGGAGCATGGATTTCTGTCAGAATGGAAGTCATTGTCCTGTTGTATTAGAATGCAATCTGGTAGTACAGATGAGGAACAAAGAGATGGATGATAACAACAGTCATCAAGGAAAAAATTCATTGAAATAAGAGTAATTTAATATTGCAGCAGCACATTTCTGATTTAATATTACTTCCTTAATATCCTTGACTAAATATTACAGGCTGTAATTTAGATATCCTCAAATATTTGCTTGTAATATGAACAACATGCTACATACTTTGGAGAAACTAAATTAGTTCAGGATAGTTTTGATTAAAAATGCAATTGTTAATCTAGCATTTCCCATGGCTGCAAAGAAGGTGCTTTAAATCAGGTAATATAAGTAAGTGAAGAAACACTCAAGCAATAGGAATTTGGCAAATCCTGCTGGTGGGTACCACTGCACATACATTTCCAAGTTCAGCAACAACCAATGCACTGCAAATGTTATACAATATGAAAAGAAGGAGCTACTTGCTCTGTCTTATCTCTGTGAAGAATGTATGGAAACAGAGACTTAAGAGCCAACAATCCAAACTTAGCATTCAGTCAACATTAAAGCAGAATTCTACTGTAAATGGAATGCCTCTTTAACTCAGCTACTACTGGTGTACTTCTGTAGACATGGTTACTCTCCCTAGTAACTAAAATAAATGGCCACCCATTTTAAGCTCTGCTAGCACTGCAAAGCTAATAGAGTCCTAGAGAACTGAGCTGGTTTCAAATCTGGTATAAACTGAGCTCTCACTGCAAAGTCTTCATGACTGATGAGACATAAACCAGACAATGCACAGCTTTGGCTTTCAGACCACAGACAAGTTCCCAAATACTTGTAAGCATCTTTTCTTTTCTGACAAACCCGTTTCATACAAAATCGCAATACATGCAAACACATACCATCTTTATACCATACAAAGGCAGAATCAGAGTTTGAGTTGAAGGACTGAAGCATAAAAATAGCAAATAATGCCAGAATTAAGACTGTTCTCACCACTGATACAGTATCCTTCCATACTCTATGTATTTTAGCAAGTCCTCTCCAGTTCCTGATTACTAACGGCATTTCTGACGTGACAGAAACCACCAAAGTCTGGTCTCATAATTCTGGTATCTCTCTATCCTATCTCTGATAGTATTTTCAGGATTTAACTGACTTAAAAATGGCTAAGAGCCATACCTTCTGCATGTTACTGAAAATGGGGGTGAAAAGGTACACTAGAAATAGTGCTTGTGGAGAAACGAGGGTTAAAGACATACAAGGTATAGTAGGGAAATTCTACCTTCACTGAAATCAGGAGAATAATTCTTACATTCTGTGATTCTTACCAGCTTCATGAAGCCAGGACTTTACCCTCCATGCCACTTTGCTTCAACAGGTAATTCTTAATGTCCAATACAAATGATTTGCATTATAATTTTAAAAAGGAAATTAATAGGGAAAAAAAATCTGTTTTAGAAGTGCAATTCCCATCACAAAAATCGGAATTTTAATAGAAAAGTCATAAAAAATTAACTAATGTACATTTAGTTCTGGTACAACTATTTAATTCTCCTTGCTGCAACATCTGAGAGCAAGCAAAACACGATGAGTTTGAAGATGGCAAAGTAATGACTTGGATTTCTACCTTTCTTCTCCATTGTTCCAGTCGGTGGCATTACAATTAATTTACCTGGCGCCAGTTTCCAGTCTAGTTATAACTCTTGTCTGTTCTAGTTATAATTCTTGTGTCAGAAATGAAGAATTTGAAACCTTTTCTGGATCATTTTTAACATCCTGCATTTGGGTTTGTTGGTAATTCCAGCTCCACATTCATCTGCAGGCACAGCCTCATGAATACATATGCAAAGGTTCACTGAGCCAGTCAAATGAAATATGGAATATTAGCAAGATGAAACTTCTTTCTCCAGGCTGGATGGCATGTTACTACATATCACTAGTAGACCTACCAATTCTTATAAATCATGCAGTGACAGGCAGAAGAAAGAAGATGGAAATCAGCAGAAAACTAAAAATATCAGTGGTATGCTTTTAAAGTAATGTTGGAGTCAATTTTAGATACCTAGAGGTGCAACTAGACCCTGATCCATGTGTATATCTCACTGTCCATGTAAGAAATTATCTTGATGCTCTATATTTTAACTGCAGAATTACCTTCTCCAGATAACTACATCTCCAAAGGGCACAGACTGTGAAGTCCATGAATTCTAGAGATAATTGTGGTCTCTGCACATTGCTATGGGCAGCAAAAGTATTAGGATTGAGTGTTGTGATGAGCAGAGTTACCCGGCAGAACTAAGTTCTTCGTCTTGAAGAACATTCCTCAGCAACTTATGGATGATCTGCCAACATCTCAAGCCATGGTGCCAGGCAGTTGTTATTACAGAGCCAGGTCTTGTATTCTTATGCTCCCCATTTTATCATACAGTATGGCCTTACTCATAATTTCATTGGAAAACTATCATTCCATGAATTCTGCTGTGCAGACAAAGGTCAGCAAGCTCACTATGTTAGCCAAAGAGACTTAAGATTTCTTGAAGTAACTTTTCCTCCAAGTATCATGAAGTTTCAAAAACACATGGAGCACAATGTCAGTACTCAGAAGCATGAGGAGTTTGCGTGCTTCATTCAGCAGCAAAACCATATAGTCCTAGAAGAGACATCTAAAGAAGGGTTGGACTTCTGCACCTATCCCACCCTGCAGCCTTGCTCCTGCACTCAACAACTGGCACAAACACTCAGTGGCAGCAGTCACAACCCGGCAGAGGGAAGCACTTTATGCACTCTCATCACATTCAAAGCTTTAAAATAGGGTTCAATATGGCAGGTGCTAGCAGGTGAAGGCTCTCACTGTTTGTATGGCTAGTGAATTTGCACTAGCACTACATCCTTCAACTGAACCTCTCATTGCAAAGTCTCTTGCAAGACAGAGGTGCACTGTGTCCTTTTTTTCTTATGATGTCTAAGGTCTAATTCTCTTGACCTGCAGAATTAGTAATAGACTGCAATGACTATCACAAGCAAGTTTCCTCCTCTCTTTCCTTCATCATGCATCAATTAGGTGTGAAACACAAAGCAAGTGGGCAACGCGAGAAGTAGGCAGACCATGCTTCCCATGTGCATTTGCTCTAAATACAAATTCAGCTGCCTAAGGGCAAACTCCCTGCTTCACTCCCCACACAGTGGTCAATGCTCAGATAAATGGGCAGCCAGTCAGCATTTTGTTTTCTTCTCTTTGTTTAATGTGTGGCCTCTGGCTACCTTTACTAAGCACTATATTGCTCTGAATACAGATTATAAACGTCACAGTGATTCATGTCCACTTATTTGTTTAAACAAACAAGGAATTGCATATTGACATCTGGAGGAAAAACACATACACATGTGCCCCTCATAACAAAGAATATACCTATGTTTTCTGGCTGTACCCGAGGAGATTTTAAACTCTTTCTCCTTTTTTGTCTTGTTTTCTTCTTTACTGGTAACTCTAGCACTAAGGGATCTATACTAGCACTAAGGGATCCATAGAACTTACTACCACACATGTGAGGTTTACCGTCCAATTCTAGTATTCCAAAATGTCACAGACTCCAGTGCTTTCTCATCATCCCTCTATAGAGCGGGGTAAATTAAATCATAGAATCACAGAATGGTAGGGGATGGAGAACACTGAGCCCAACTCCCCTGCCAAAGGGTATCACCTAGGATCATATAGGAACGTGTCCAGGTTGGTAAATGACACAGAGTATGCAAGAATTTGATCAAGAAAAATGTGTAATTTGTTATGGTAAACTAGACTTAATAGGTGAATGGTTCATTTGTGAATGTTTCACTCTTCTTACTCTTGTCCTTAAAATGCTTTTGTTTTTATGTCCAGTTTGAGATGCAGCTTCAATGACAGCAATGAGTCAGAGAAGCATTTGCAGTACCTTTGCTGCATTATGAATGCTTTTATCTTCGCAGATCCACCCCTCCAGTCATCTCCACAACAATTGTAACTACTCTTAGTCATTTTTCATTCTCTCAGAGGTTCTTGACTTACCCAAAGCTATTTTGCAAAACTATTTTCTCCTCTTAGTAGACTGGCAACTGCAGAAAGTAAAGGAAACAGTATCCATTTAACTTTTTTTTTCCTAACAGAAATAACATGTATTGTTGGACTAGGAAAAAAATAGTTTTACTGATATGAGACTCATATGGTATTCTTATTTCTTCTTATCAAGGACACAATAGAGGGAAGTTTACTTTTGTTTTTCATTCCTGTACATTATCTTTGCAGTTTAAACAGTGTAGTGTTGAAAAAAAGTAGAGAGGAGTAACTGTGGGATATAGAGCTGCATCCGGACACTATTCACTTTCAAGAAGTGCCATCTCCACAACTGAATTTGCATCTAGTTTGGGCAGAAGCCAAGATATTTCTAAGACTATTGGTTTTAAACTTGGTTATTTTCCTCTTCCTTTGTTTACAAAAGCCTATAGATTTATGAAAAGAAAATCATAGAATCATAGAATCAGAGAATGGTTTAGGTTGGAAGGGACCTCAAGGATCATCCAGCTCCAACCCCCTGCCATAGGCAGGGACACCTCCCACTAGAGCAGGCTGCTCAAGGCCTCATCCAGCCTGGCTTTAAACACCTCCAGGGAGGAAGCATCCACAACCTCCCTGGGCAACCTGTGCCAGTGTCTTACCACCCTCACTGTAAAGAACTTCCTCCTAACATCCAGTCGGAATCTCCCCTCTTCCAGCTTAAACCCATTCCCCCTCGTCCTAACATTACTAGACCGTGTAAATAGTCCCTCCCCAGCTTTCCTGTAGGCTCCCTTCAGATACTGGAAAGCCACTATAAGGTCTCCTCGAAGCCTTCTCTTCTCCAGAGAGAAGAGAAAGCTGTTCTGAGTGTTTATAATGAACAAGACGGTCTATTGCGACTTGGACTTTCAGACATTTGGACTGAATTTCAGCTGTGCCTCAGCAAAACAATTGATTATGACAAAAATAATCCTGCCTTCAGCTGAAATTTATCAGACCAAACAAATCAAAATGTTTCTAACTATTTTATACTAGATGGAACAAGAAAACCCAAGCAAGAAAATAATGAGATTACTATGCGACTTTAGACTATGAGAGTTTCTTCATTTAAAAAAACCAAAAAACCTGTTGTGTGAATGTGTGTATGTTTCACAGGAGAAAAATGGCCTGATGCTATATGGTCTAACAGTTGAAGGATTTTCATTTGAGAAAGCTATTTCAGCAAAACTGGTTTGGTTTTTTTTGTGTTCATACAGGTTTTGCTGCTGTTCCTGGGGGAGTATACATATACACACACACACACACATACATATATATATGAAAAAAGAGCAAAAGAAGCAGTTCTGCTAACACACTGAAATCATGAAATCTACTGAGTTTAGTCTGCTACCCACTTATTTCATTGCCAAAGAAGGTCTGGCTTAGGTCCTTCCATATGTCAAAAATAAAAAGGTATCTCTCTCAGAGGTGTGTGGTGCTGGCTGTTTAATCCACAAAGGGACAAACTGCACCTTCTGTTTTAGCTAGGGCATTTCCGAGCAGATAAAATGACTCTCCTTTACTCAGCAGCTGTTGTATCCTGCATTAAACCTGCCTGAAAGCATCTAGCAGCTTTCAGAGCTCTCAGCCCACAGAGAGGGAAAGGATAATCTGCGGCACAACAACAGGGTGACAGAGGCAGAATCCTTCCCATCCTTTACCTCCCCTGCCCTCCCCTCCTCCATCTCCTCTTCCATTTCCCACGTGACTGCACAGGTCTAGTTTCCCAGGGAAACCATACTAAAAAGTCTGCCAAAACAGAAATAGCAAGATTTATCCTTCCCTTGTGGGAAGTGCTTAGCTGTACAGCTTAACGAAGTGCTAGAAGGCAGCTGGGTGCTGCTATTTTCTGTTTCACAGAAGAAAGAATAAACATCACAAGCACACCTCTTTTTTTCCTTCTTTTTTTTTTTCCCCCACCAGCAACTCCAGAGTGAGAAATTGCATGAAAAGAAGTTCATTTAATGGTGAGAGACATCATTATCATCAAGGGAAAATAAAGCTTTAGAGTTCCAATCCAAGGAGGAATATTTTTCCCCTTCTTCTTAACACTCCAGTTGTGCCTGTGCTGGAAACTAAACACTGCCAGGGTAGGCACTTGGGCAGAGACCCTGGCTTATCATCACCTCTTCTGTTCCACCAGGGCAACGTTCATGGCCTGAATTTGGCCCTTACCAATTAGTGCTTTCCAAAATAGCTGCTGAGCACAAGTCAGGTGTTAGCATAGCTCAGGGACCATTCCCCTTCGGCAGCCTCAATGCAGCCATTCTGTTTGAGAGGTTAAGAGAGTTCAGCTCCTTGAACTTGTGTGACATTGTGTCATTTGGCTTCTGGGTGCAAAATAGCCCAAATTATTATATTTTTTTTAGAAGTACAGCTGTAGACTGAAAGTTCAGCTCCTAGAGCTGCAAAGATGTCACAACTAACACGCTGTTAGAAAAGCCTCTTCTACCAGGGGTCAAGTAAAGCAATTTGTGCTTTACTGACTTTGTTTTCAGGAGGCTATTTTAAGCAATAGATGCATTACAGACATTTCAAGCTCTCCTGATACAGAAGGAAAAAAAAAATCCAAAACCTTCTCTCATTCAGACAAAACCAAGTCCAGTTAGTCTGAAATTCTTACATTTTTGATGTATGAATCTTAACCTAACATCTTATATCTTGGCTTCAGCCAAAATTTCAAATGCTAGTATCCTTTCACAGAACCAAAGAAACACAGAATTTCTTAGATTGAATAAGACCTTCAAGATCATTGAGTTCAATCATTAGTTTCATACTGACAAGTCCTTGACTAAACCAAATCCTTCAGCACAATATCCAATCACTATGAATTGCTATGGTTGGAAAGGACCACCAGGATCATCCAGTCCAACCTTCATCCCAGCATCCTTAATCACTAGACCACAGCCTCAAGCACCACATCCACTCTCCTTTTAAACACCTCCAGGGATGGAGACTCCACCACTTCCCTGGGCAGCCTGTTCCAGTGCCTGACCACCTGCTCAGTAAAGAACTTCCTCCCAACATCCAACCTAAACCTGCCCTGACACAACTTGAGGCCCTTTCCTCTTGTCCTATCATTAGGAATTTGGGAGAAGAGACCAGCTCCAGCCTCACTACAACCTCTCAGGTAGTTGTAGAGGCCAATAAGGTCCCCTCTCAGCCTCCTCTTCTCCAGACTAAACAACCCCAGTTCCCACAGCTGCTCCTCATAGCTCACGTTTTCCAGACCTCTCACCAGCCTCATCGCCCTTCACTCCAGCTCCTCAATGTCATCAGGGTTCTTTGTTTATCACGTAACATGCTTAACATCATAGCCTTTTAAAGCCAAAATCAGCACCTTTCATGGGTTTTAAGTGGCTGCATGGAAAATCTGCAATTTTCAGAGCAGCCCAGGTATGTCAGTTCCATCCAGACAGTCCCAGAATTTATTTTCACTGAGTTGGTGTCTGTTTGGGGTAGAATTGCAGATTAGCTGGAGAATTCTAATATCAAACAGAATCTAACAATATCAACTCATACTCTAAAATGTAGCTGGTGGGGATTATTTCACAGACTCAAAGATGATATGATGGTCAATTCCTGACCATGTCAATCCTGAATGCAACAGTGAGACACAACTCTAGTACAAACTGCATCTCAACAGAGAAGTCTGAACTAAAAATCACATTCTGCAAAGTAGGAAAAACTTGTTCCTTGTACTTATTCAGAGCTTTAGAAGTTGATTCCAGTCTAAGAGATTTCACATAGACCAAATCATAAAATAAATGATGAGGGTGGAATTAATAGAACTATAGATTCTGAACAGTATTTATTTTATTTATGGGTTTAGGATTATTTTTTTTTTTTTTTTTTTTGGTCCTTGAGATTTTTTTTGTTTAGTTGTGGGTTTTTAAAATGTATTTCAAAGCTCACAAATGTCAACATGGGGGAAATAAACCCCATAGTTTTATAGAAACCTTGCTGGCACAGTCATTCTTAATATAGTCCTCAGAAATAGGCACAAGTGAAATGAGTTCTGTTGAGTGAATAAGATAGGAAATACAACAATTCAAATCAGTTCCCCACATTTCAATTCTTCACTCTGAAATGCAGCCACTTAATATCAGTGGACATCACCATTAACATTTTGCCTATTATTGACAAAAACATGGGGGAGAGATGGCAAACAAGATAGAAACATTCTGATCTATTTCCTGTAGCTCAAATAAGCACAGTTAATTAGTTGTGTGTGTCTCTACAATCACTCTTAAGCAATTTACAGAGAGTTTCTCTGTGGGATATTATAAAACATTTCTTCTGACCAATATTATTTGGATTATATAGCTATTAAAATTAAAATTTCCATGAAGCTTTGGATGTGTGCTCTCCAGGGAAATGTGAAGAAAATGCCCGGCCACACTTAACTCAGATAGGGCCAACTAATGGAAAACTGAAAAAGCACTTCTGTCTCACATCAAAACTCAGAACTCATCCAACCCAAACTCCCAGACTCAAGTACTTATTGTCTAAATACCATGCTCAGTAATTAAAGGTGTTCTAAAAGGAAGCTGTAGTACTATGACACTTCAAAGTGTCTTGGCTCACAGAAACTGTGATTCCTCCAAATGTTGAAAATGAGACCATTCAGGAGCTACATGTATGGGTTGTGGCACAAAGATTCAATGCTTAGTGGAGGCAGCTACCTAAGAAAACTTAGCACGTTACTTTTTTTCAGACACATCCTATAATCATCACAGTCCTCAAAACAGAGTTTATGCCAGCACACTTTTACAGAGTTGAACTATAACATAGCTTAAATGAAAATTCTAAGGCAGATGTAGATTAATCAGATGTTAGGCATGCCCTACACATTTGAAAAGCATCAGGAACAAGCAATAGGGGTTCATATATCCCACAAATAAATCCAAACATATAGCACTTTACTGCACACACTCAGTAAAAGATGTTTTGAAATACAGGCAACAGAAGAGAATTCCTTTCTGCCTACAAAATGCAGTATAAAATTTATAAGCCAAGGCAAACATGAGAAGAAATTTATTTTTAAGGACTTGAATTTCTGATGCTTTGCCATTATCTCCCAGATCCTGAAAGCAAGAAATAGAAGATGTTCAGATTGAGGATCTAAAAATAGTCTGCCATTTTATTTCAGCATTGGGACATTCAAAAGGTACAGAACAATGCTGAAATAAGAAAAAAAAAAATCTATGAAGTTTTTTACTTGGCATAATTTGCCAGGAATGCTACATAAACTCAGATTAGGTGTCAGGAATTCAGTAGAAATGCACCTCTTTATGCCCTCACATACCCTCTTGTTTTCACAAATCAATGGTTCAGATATGAGAGATTTAAATACATATTCTAGTGTCTTGGTTACTTCTCAAATAGACTTGTCAAATATTTGGATCCACATAGACTCTGATTTTGGCACAATATACAATAGCAAATACAGAATCATAGAATCAATCAGGTTGGAAGAGACCTCCAAGATAATCCAGTCCAACCTATCATCCAGCCCTATCCAGTCAACTAGACCATGGCACTAAGGGCCTCATCCAGTCTTTTCTTGAACACCTCCAGGGACAGCATATGATCCTTCTGATATCATAAAGCCCCAGCAGTTCACATTAGTTTCAGCATCTCCTTTGGCATATAGAAGTATATAAAGATATGGTAGAATCTTTTCAACCAAGAGCTCCAACATTATCTATCAAACAACTTCAATTCACCCAAATCTTAGGCTGAACAAGAAATTATTCTTGGATTTCTATTTGCATCAGTCCTTCATTTAACTTTTGTCTCTCTTGTTCCTCTCCTGTACTCAACTACAATTTTCTTCTGTTAAACAGCATGCTAAAGTGTGCAGAATGGCCAAAATCCTTGGAATGAAATTCAATAAAAAGGCCATTACCACGCATTAAGCAACCAACATTCATCCTCTTTTTATTCTTTTCATGTACCATTCTTTGATTAAGGATTCTTTTATTGCACTTTAACATTAAATCCTGCCCATCTGTTCAACAGTAGTGTCATTCTTCAGTGTCACGAATACACCGAGAAGGATTTGTTCTGGAGGTGTCTGTTGTTACCTAATACATTCATCACAACAGCTGTACATGGCAATTTGCAACTGAAAAAAAGGATGGCACTGATGGAATTCCAGTGGCTAAAGCCTGACACTGCTGGAATGAGACAATCTGGTGTGTTTCCCAGAAAAGTTATTCTATTAGTGATATTGTGATAATTTTCATTACTATAAGGAACTCATTTTGCTAAAGTAGAAGTGCACCCCTGGAGTTTTACTTATTGTCCATTCTAATTTTGTTATTTCAGTCTGTGATGGTTTGGGTGTTACCTGCCACCCCACACTTTGGAAATCACCCAGACTAGACTCAGCCAGCTCTGGAAATTTAAATGAAGCTTATATTTACAACTTAGCAGAATATACAAGCAGATATTTACTGTATATACGGTTATATACAGACATATACAAGGTAAAAGGTAATATAGAAACACAACAGCCCTCCCAGAAACCTGAGTCCCCAGGAGGTGCTCCCAAGCACACTTCCACCTTCTCCCACCCCTCTACCTTACCCCAAGGTTGCCTTGTGCCCCAAGGAAGAATGGAGGTCAGCCAGGGGGGTTAGGAAGCAGGTGGATTAATCAGAGAGACAGAAGGTGAGGTTAGAGAGAAAATGCCCAGAGCCTGGACAAAGAGCAACTCCCTTATCTGTGTTTGGATTCTTGTTCTTATACCTCTCATCAAGCCTATGAGTGAAGTAGACATCACCATTGTTTCCCTTTCACAGCCTGTAATCTAGTTCTTCTCACCAAAACATTCTAGCTAGCTTCAAACTAGCACATAGTCTAACGCATTGTCTCAGTTCTAATTTAAATTTCCCAGAGACTCAAATACAGTTGATAGAACCAATAACAATTTGTAGGATGCCCTTCCCTCTTCCCCCTTCTTTCCCAAAGAAAAGGAATTAGATGGAGAGAGAGGAAAAGTAAGCACACCCAAATAAATAATCTCACTTTGATTTGGAAGTTAAAAGAAGAAAAGTTTAACAATAAATTAAAGGTATTTGAGGTAGGGAAGTTACAGAGGTATAGGGAAGGGAAAACAAGATAGGAAATATATAAATACAACCAGATTTGGTGGCAATGGTTTGTCCACCTCGTGGATTATGGACACGTGGTAACTCAAATAGCAGCAGGAAATAGGATGGTGATGTCAGCAAGCAGGAGGCAGGGAGACAGAGCAAAACAGGAAGTCCCCCTGCTTATATGGATCTTAGACAGGAAGTGGGAATGGGCTAACCACCACACCTGGTAGCGTTCAGACCCAACCCTGGGGAGGGGTCAAGACCACCTGGGATCGGGGTCAAGACCACTCCCCCAGAAGGGTTACCCCTTTACATGCATTTATGTTCCAAGTGTAATAGTGGTTTTGAATTCATGCCCAGCTTTCATTAGAAAATTTCATTTAACAGGCGAGTTTTCCTTTAATATCTACTATCTTCTAAGAGGACAAGTATAGCTCTGGAATTTTACTCCTTAATCACAGGTTACTGAATTATGTAAAGAAAATTTGGGAGATTAATGTAATTTGGCTAAAAGAAGATGATTGTGCAAATATGATAGAGAGTCCTTTTCAATTAAAGTAGTAGGTGGTAAGCCAAAATAATGAAGGAGAAGAATGACAGCTCCTCATGGAGATGTCTAAGAACTCTATCTGATAAAAAGAAAATATTTTAAAATCTGTCACTAAGAAATAAGGATACAGAATAAACTCATTTCAGAGTTTTGACAACAGTTGTATGACAGTCAATTCTAAGGGTACTACCTCAGCACGTTCTTAACTACTTGCCCTAAAGATCACAGTATCACAGTATTACCAAGGTTGGAAGAGACCTCATAGATCGTCAAGTCCAACCTGTTGCCACAGAGCTCAAGGCTAGACCATGGCACCAAGTGCCACGTCCAATCCTGCCTTGAACAGCTCCAGGGACGGCGACTCCACCACCTCCCTGGGCAGCCCATTCCAGTGTCCAATGACTCTCTCAGTGAAGAACTTTCTCCTCACCTCAAGCCTAAATTTCCCCTGGCACAGCTTGAGGCTGTGTCCTCTTGTTTTGGTGCTAGGTGTCTGAGAGAAGAGAGCAACCTCCTCCTGGCTGCAACCACCCCTCAGGTAGTTGTAGACAGCAATAAGGTCTCCCCTGAGCCTCCTCTTCTCCAGGCTAAACAATCCCAGCTCCCTCAGCCTCTCCTCGTAGGGCTTGTGCTCGAGGCCTCTCACCAGCCTCGTTGCCCTTCTCTGGACACGCTCAAGCATCTCAATGTCCCTCTTAAACTGGGGGGCCCAGAACTGGACAGATTGCTCAAGTCACGTGTGTGGATCCAACAAACAGCAGAGCATGTATAGCCTTAGCTACAGGTCATGAAGTTCTCCAGTGGAATTTTACTCTTTTACTTTCAGACCTCCCATGGAAATTGAGGCTTTCAATAGTAAAGCATGGAAATGTCAAATCAATCATTAACATACATTTTGCATCATTTTAACCACTAGAATTTATGTCTAAATAGAAACACGAGACTGGCTATGGAGACATTTTGAACAAAAATGTTTTCCCAGTAGATCAGATGTTAATTTGAAAGACACAAATGTGTTTCAGACAGAAGACCATCCTTTACAGTTGAATCAGCTTAATCATTAAAGGTATTTAATATACTCATAACATTCACAGAAAATGTGTGCCCATGGATTACAGGACCCAACAATTTTAGCCTCAAACTCTTGCTTTGAATTAAGCAAGTTCCTTGCATCATTTTCCCTACTGTATTCTACTGAAATGAAGTCAATAGAGCAGCAAAGCCTCATGACCACTAAAGCAAACTGGGGAATGACCCCACCTCTCTGCCCCATCAGGCACACTTGGTTATTCTTGCTATAATCTCTTCATTCTTTTTGGGTTAAAATGCAGTTTGAAGATAAGACTGCATTACACATAGCTTTTCTCTTAAAACCTGAGTTTCCTTCTTGGTTCTCTATGACTTTGCTGGCCTTTTGGCATGGCATTACTAATTCCTCAATCTCAACCCCATTTCATGGATTAAATATCCTTTTTCTCCCCTTCCCTTTAAGCTCATTGTTTACAGAAGCTGCTTGAGGGCCTTTTCTCTCAACACCAACCAAAGCCCAACTGTTAACAGAAACTTCACCTGACAGTCTTCAGTGATCTTCTCCTTTCTAGTCTCTAATCCATTACTAGATTTTCATACCCTCTGATCTGTTAGTCACCTTTAACATTTTTTTACCATATTTGTACTTTTCATTCTTTCTTTCACTGGCCTGTCTTCTCTCACCCCATATTTGGCTTGTTTTCCATCTCTGGCCCTGACTGTTCTTTTCACTCATCCTTGTCTCATTGCTCCTGCAGCTTTCAGTAAACTATCTCATTAGGCTCAATCTTTGAGCATTTTATTTCTTCATGTCTTATGTTTGGGTTATCTCATCTGCCAACCTAAATTCAGACAGACAGCTGTACACCTTTCAGATTTCCCTCTGAACCACAGTTGTCTCCAGTTTTCTCTGCCTTTGACTTCTGCACATGGATTACTTGCTGTTGTCACAAAATTAGCAGAAAGCTGTTTTCTCAGTATTTTAAAGTGTCACAGTCTAAGTAATATTTCTCAATATTTTAAAGTGTCACAATCTAAGCAATATTGCTAATACGCCACCTTCACTGTAACTGTGAAAGTCTCCTCATCTTTGTTCCTGTTCCTTTTATTTACTAACTTAAGCTTTTTTTTTCCCTTTTGCTTTTTGTCCTGTCAAAATCTCTTCAGAATTCTGCCATTTTCCTTCAGATATTAGAATCATAGAATAGTTTGTGTTAGAGGTGACCTTCAATGACCATCTAGTCCAAACCCCATATAGTTGGCAGGGCCATCTCCAGCTGAATCAGGTTATTCAGAGACCAAGACAACCTGACCCAAAATGGTTCCAGGCATGAGATGCAACCCAGGCCAGTGTCTCACCACCATCAGATTCCGCACCTCTTTCACATGAAATGTGCACCTGATGATTTGTAAATTGGTTTAATTTAGATAGATTTACACAGAGACATCATACATATGTTCTTGAGTTCAGAACAGCCATTGAAATTTCAGCACAACTCATTGTCTGTGTATTTCTGTACATACAAGTGTGAACGTGTTAATCTAGCTACATGCTTCCTGGAAGATCATGTTGGCAGTTTGTCTGCTTCTGTTGTATACAAACAAATATAAGCACAAGGAATATCCTGATACTACACATCTTTACAATTTCCTGATATGTCAAATATTTAAGATTTATGAAGATTTTTAGTACATGAATATTACAGATTATTACAAAATAATCCACTAAGAGCATCCAGAGATATGCTGAAGCCAGGAAAAGTTTTCCTAATGCATTGTTATAAAGCAAGATTTAAAAATAAAGCAAACAAACAAAAAAACCAAACAGGAAAACCTAGCCAATGGTATCTGTAATCAGTCTGTGCACAGGTTTGCACAAGGATATCAATTTGGGTTTAATACAAGCGGTTTGGGTTTGATGTTCTAAATGAATCATCAAAGCTGAAATTTGGCTAGCAAGCTATTGAGTGTGAGGAAATGCCTTACTGCTTCTGTCTTTGCTCTTTAGGGCTGCAAGATGCAGCTGTGGCCCAAACTCCAAGGTCAGGGAATACTCACTGGGTCACTGGGGGATGGATGTTACTTGTTGAGGGTGAGGAAGGATTCCTCCTAGGCTGTTTCATCACTGATAAGCCCCACATAACAAAAGGTCAAAGTGAGACAGTTTCCTCAAGTGTACAATTAAGAATTACAAGCTCAGTTTTCAAAAGACTACCTTCCACCCAGCGTCAGGCAAATGGTACTCTGAATAAAGATGCCAAGAGAAGGCCACCTTCAAAGGTATTAGAGATAAGGCAAAAAGATGCTGATTTCAAAGGGAAGCTGCTTGTCTACAGCATTATTTTTTATAGCAGCAGAAGCATACTTAGCTAATGCATTCACACATGGAATTAATTAAACTGCATTTAAAGTAAAATCTCCATTTCCTGCACATCAGACTAATGAGGCATCTACTCAATTTTGAAATAATTTTTTAAGAGTTTGCATAAATTGGCCTGGCTACATAAAATTTACATTGAGCTGAAAGATCTGGCTGCTAGCTGTTGAAAATAGTTGAACGAGGGAGGGGGCAAGCATGTTTTTACCACCACATTGCTAATAATATGTGCAGATAAAAGGAAGTTTTACTTTTACAATCACATGATTACAGTCTATCAAAAGTCTGCTCAGATAAAAAGTTTTGTAAACCTTCAGAGAGAACCACTTTTTTTCTTTTACCTTCTCATTCACATTACTGCTTTTCATCTCTTGAATCTGTTGGGTTTTCTTCATTCACAGATTGTGTGCTTAGAGACAGTAACCTAAGAAAACCTGAAATTTCAATATTACAAATAGAAAAAAAGAAAAAACCCTACTTCTAAAAGCAATTACTTTGGAGCATTTCTTTATTAAAATAATTATGTAGAGAAGACATAGAAAATCTTAAAGACACTGGTTCCTAGATCACCACACCCCAAGGCTCACATCTGCACAGAACACCAATTTGAATAAGTAGCTGTGAGGGATGCTTTACTCTGCTCCCATACTTTTGGGGCAGGAACACATGGTTAGTGCCTGAAGTTAGGACAGACAGAAAGAATGACAATGGCTAAATTCACTTTTTACCCTTTTCCTGCACCCCAGGGGAGAAAGCAAGATGCTTCTTTCTTAAAACTTATCTCTGTAAGCACAGAAAAAGCAAGAAAAGCTCAGAAGAGGAATCTGAGTCATGAATATTTCCTGTCAGCAGCACGTATCTCATTTTCAAAGCTGTAGCTAGCCCATAGCAACCATGTATACACCTCTATGTAAAGACACAGGTTCACAGTTTTTCTGATCTGGTTGCTGAAGTCTGTTAAAGCCTAAAAGAGGATTAACTTTATGGAAGAGGACAGATGAAGGGCAATTAAGTTAAACTTGACTAACACAGCCTGAAGAGTCCAGTTTGCACTACAAATGTCTGGCTGGGATTTACAGGTGTATTTGTAAACTACCTCCATGATTTTTCATTAATACAATCTTCCTTCCCAGTGATTACTTTAGGGACCTCCAGTTCTTTTTAGATTAAAATTCAGTAAAACCAAACAGCCCAATTTAAAGTGTGTCAATATCATTCATTCTTTCCAGGTAGTGCAGTTTTAGAAAACACAGATACATCAGGTGGGGTTGTCAGCCAGAAATCTCAAATTAAGGTATATTATTCAAAGATCACAAACATTTAATTCATTTTAGAGGCCTGTATTTACTCACAGAGCACTGTCCCAGTAGATATAAAGTCCTTGGCAAGTTCTAAATTGACATAAAACACCATTAGAGGAAATACGGATTTCTTGGAGCTTAGATTGCTTTGCATGATGACACAAGGTAGTGCAAGCTGATATAGTTAATGGTAAATAATACTAAAAAAAGGGGCAGAAAAAAAGGAGGAAATTAGAGTTGGCTTCAAAAAATGTGACATTGCAGTGGTTTCTTATACAGAATGACAGTTATAGAAGTGGTAATATTCAAAGTATAAGAGGTATTTCCCAACTGGACTAACTGAATTCCTCTATAGTACTGCTTACAGATCACCAGCTAACACTGATGAGAAAGCTTTCAGAAAATGGTTAATACGGGGTGCAAATCAAAACCCAGACTCAGAAGGTACTTCTCCATTAAATTCAAGGCCTTTAGATCAAAGGTAAAATACTGGTTCAGTGGCCTTCAAGAAAAATGAAAAAAGAACCCACATACAAGAAGCTGCTTTACTGAAAAGTGAATCTGGGACCTTTACTCAGCTTCTCTCACGCTATAGGAACAATGAGATATCCATGGAAAAAGAGCTGGTTGACATTTCTTTTTTCCAAACTTCTTCTGTGAAGCACGTGGTGATAGTTATCTCAGTGTCTAGCAGTTGGGCTAGATTCTAAAAGGAACTCAATACTGTTAGGTTCCAGTTTGTTCTTTCAAAGTAGCAAAATACATCTCAGAATCAGTCTCCTGTGGAAAGAAAGTAGTCAGTCTTGAAGGGCTGTCTCATAGATGCTTGAACGTGTCCAGAGAAGGGCAACAAGGCTGGTGAGAGGCCTTGAGCACAAGCCCTATGAGGAGAGGCTGAGGGGGCTGGGATTGTTTAGCCTGGAGAAGAGGAGGCTCAGGGGAGACCTTATTGCTGTCTACAACTACCTGAGGGGTGGTTGTAGCCAGGAGGAGGTTGCTCTCTTCTCTCAGGCAGCCAGCACCAGAACGGGAGGACACAGCCTCAGGCTATGCCAGGGGAAATTTAGGCTTCAGGTGAGGAGAAAGTTCTTCACTGAGAGAGTCATTGGCTACTGGAATGGGCTGCCCAGGGAGGTGGTGGAGTCGCCGTCCCTGGAGCTGTTCAAGGCAGGATTGGACGTGGCACTTGGTGCCATGGTCTAGCCTTGAGCTCTGTGGTAAAGGGTTGGACTTGATGATCTATGAGGTCTCTTCCAACCTTGGTGATACCGTGATACTGTGATATGGAAACATCTCCTAAGGATGGTGTCATCCAGAGTCTATGGGGAGCGCTCCCCTCTAGTACTTGTCTCACACTGATCAAATAGTGCTTGTATCTGAATTACAGTGAGAGGTGCTTCACAATTAGTAGTTTAAAAAAGTGAGCAGAATGCAAAGAGAGGTTCAAAACACTCAAGTCAGCCCATTCCTGTGAGTTGCAGGTTCTGTGCCGCAGTGCTTCATGCAACTAACAGTTCCATCAAAATCCACTTATACCAGAAATCAAACAGCCCATTAGGTGAGATAGACTTAGATTTTTTTGTATCATTCAAAACAGTAGTTAACTGAAATTAGATGTAATCTTTGCCTAAAATCAATGATTTTCAAATTGCCTGCTACAGAGGTTCTGGAAATTCTTTTGAGCATTCAAGTGTGGCTTCTGCTTTAAGTTAATACCCATGAGCATTCATCACTGAGCTTCTGCTCGCAGGAAACTCATCTAAATAAAGTCATTTTGAGAGAAAAAACACACTTCCCACTCAACCAATCCTACAGTTTGCTACATTTGCAGCAATTTTAACACACCTGTTGTGGGTTTAGAAAATCATCCCCCAAATTAAAATTTACTAGGCCAGCTCAAAGAGCTTGGAAGTAAGATAAAGCTCTCTTTTACAGCAAAGCTAAATTCACAAGCATGTATACAAAAGATATTTCTGTGTATTTACAATTATACACAATTTAGAAATAATACAGAAGTCAAATCTTCCCCCCAGACAAAGAAAAGCCCAGGAGTGGCTAATGCCACCTTCTTCTCTCTTCTCTCTGCAGATAGAAAACCAGCAAGATCTCAAGTGTTATCTGGTCAGTCGAGGTTAGTATGCAGTCATAGAGAAGCAGTGGAGAAGGTGGAAGACAGAAGGCAAAGTGAACAAAGACAATGTCCCTGTCTATACATTGCTGTTTTATCCCTCTTAGCAAACCAATGATACAGAATCATAGAATGGTTTAGGTTGGAAGGGACCTCAAGGATCATCCAGCTCCAACCCCCTGCCATAGGCAGGGACACCTCCCACTAGAGCAGGTTGCTCAAGGCCTCATCCAGCCTGGCCCTAAACGCCTCCAGGAAGGAAGCATCCACAACCTCCCTGGGCAACCTGTTGCAGTGTCTCACCACCCTCACTGTAAAGAACTTCCTCCTAACATCCAGTCTAAATCTCCCCTCTTCCAGTTTAAACCCATTATCATTTTTATTCCTTTACAACCAATGCTATAATTTATTTACATTCTGCACTGAATTTTCAGGAAAGTCTCAGTTTCTCTTATTGGAATATTCCAATAAGCCTTGAACTACCACAATACTCCTGTTGCTCATATTAAAAGTAAATATTTGGATTAATTTTAACTAATACTTGTGCAGAGAAGAGTGCTAAATAACTCTACCACACTATTCTTGGAATGTTTTGAGTGTTTTACATTTTAAACCTGCTTCTGTGGGAGTATCATAGAATATTCAAGTTCACAGCTAAGGAGAATCTCATGAAAATGGGTATAGTCAGGTCTTAAATGTAGGGAGCTTGGTAAATTTATAACTATTCTATCATTGCATTGCATTTTTAACTCCCAGGGAAATTGTTCCTACATTCTTCTCCTTCAGAAAAATAAACAAACAAACCCACCCAAACCAAATAAAAAACCCAAACAGCCCCCAAGCATCCATAAGAAGGACTTTAATCTATTTTATTGTCTGACAATCTGCCAGAATTCTACTTCTGAAGTTATCATTCAGGTTTACATTGAAAGGAGCAGCTGAGAATTGAACTGGGAGTGCTTTGAGGCATTTTCCTCAGTCTTTTAATGTGTTTGTCCACAACTTGTACAAGGCTTAAATCTCTGCTAAAAGAGTAACTATCTAGTGCCATTGTACAAATGAGCATCCTTTAACTTTTGATGTTACAGGCAAGAAATCTTTCTCAGGTCCTTTTCTATTTTGCTGCTAAAAATTCTTCCAAGGAGTCATTTAAACTTGTCAGGCTGGCAAGGTTTTACAAGAGGACAGAGGGAACATGCTGTGCACAGTAGAGTGTTTCTCACAGACAGAAAGGAAGGCCAGTTGGAGTGAAAAGAACAGTAAGCACCAAGAAAGGATTTAGGTGGAAGTAAGTTATCATTTTCACCCTTTTCTCTGCATGCTTTGAGCCTTTGGGGAAAAAGGGGGGGGGGGGGGGGGGGGGGAAGAAAGAAAAGAGTCTTTGAAGATGGTGTTTCTGAGTCAATTTAATCAACTGGGAGTGAAAGAACTTCTGGGTACCAACTTCAGCTGGACCAATCACATTAACACCGATTGATAGAAGACCCAGTGCTGGAACAAGCAAGTCACATTGTTTCACCTTCAATGAAACACCAAATGTCAGGCCTATTGCTGGAGATAAGAAGAAATATGTGAACATGTTGTATACATGCTGTTCACCTTTTCTGGTCTTCAGTCTCAATGGCTCCAGACTCAAACAGCACAGGGAGAGCTGGTCTCCACTTCCCTCAAGTGTCAACAGCCACTGCTGGTTTAGGGGCAGACACTGTGCTCCTACCTGTGTTTTTCCTATCCACCCAGCATCTACTATTGTCCCCATGAGGTGGAGATCTCATCTTTCAATTTCAGGCTGTCCTCAACTGCAGCCTAACATTTATCCATCTCAAGGAAGAGAGAAGTATGTACTTTCTCTTCTTCCTCACATTTATTGTTTAGACCATAGGTCAAAGAGAAGCAGAATTTTTTTGTATAAAGCAGGATTCCCATTGATGAGTGGTAGTTTGGGTAACTTATTTCACAGCTTATTTAACCGCTGATATATTTGTGTCATTCTCCTAACTCAACTAAATCACATACAGCTAAAGAAATGCTTGAAGTGAGTGGAGTAATTACAAAAACACCCATCAGCCACAAGAGCTGTTTGGTACACACATTGCCTCAAGGGTCCAGGCCTGAGAAGCTCTCTGTCCTGCAAAACCATTGCAGGAGCTAGCAGCATGCACTGGGTGCTGCTGGAGCACATGGCAAACCACTTCACACTACAAGTGTTTTTGAAAACAGCAGCAGTACACACATGAGGGAAAAAAAAAAACCAAAAACAACAAACCAGGAACTTTTTAATAACTCTGCTTTATAGACAGAAGAAATAATAATGCTGGCTTCTTCCAGCTGTCCACTAAGACAGCCAAGTTCATAAACAAAAAGTTCATAATCTAAGTGTAATAGATTTTGCTTCCTCAGGCAACACCATGCTATGAAAGTGTTTAAAAAGGACTTTTTTTCCTGTGTGATCAATAAAGCTCTCACAGAAAGATTGGTTCTGTTCCAAAGACTTTTTTAGCTGCTTGCACAGGACTCCCAAACACCAAATAAGTCTTTCAGCAATTTCTACCTTGTAGCTCTCTCCCACTTCTTCTTCTCAAAGTAGACTGAATTTAACGGGAAGGTATTTAGATCACAATCTAAAAATAAAAAATCCATCTCAGTTTGTAACCCAAATTGACACTATATGCAATTTAGG
Source organism: Tricholaema leucomelas (assembly GCA_013400475.1). Classification (NCBI taxonomy): domain Eukaryota; kingdom Metazoa; phylum Chordata; class Aves; order Piciformes; family Lybiidae; genus Tricholaema lacrymosa; species Tricholaema leucomelas. The sequence continues at coordinate 59,428 of WAAF01020221.1, forward strand.
CTTTACTGACCAAAATGTATTTTGCTTACAGTGTACTTCATTATATCCTCATTTTGCAACATCTGCAGAGAATATTCTGCAGGTAACTACTTATAATAATGTCCACTACAAGTAAAACCTAAAATATGTCCCATGAATACACAGGTATTTTCAAAGAGCACATGTGAAAACATCAACCTTTCCCTCAGAGCAAAATGCAGGTCAGCCTCAGTTTCCAGACTGAACTGAGTGGTTAAATCCCATTTAGCCTGTGCCTGACTGAAATAGAAACTAAATCACTTTACTTTTAATCTTCTGTAATAAGAAGCAAAAGTACAGCAACCGAACAATGTGTCCAGGTTCTGTATGTGTTTTTAAACACTAATGAGGTGTTTTGTTGTTTTTTGCTTAGTACAGACAGAAGGGCAAGGTCCTTCTACTTGTCTTTGGTCTTCTTCAGGGTAAAGGATTTCAGTAAAGAAACAGTTGTGCCAGCCCTAAGGGTGGGTTTTTTCAACACTGAAATACTGCCTAGGCATGAAATAAACATTTTTATAGTTCAAGGCTTTCAGTGCTTTTGGTCTATTCCATAGCACTGAAGTGATGGCCACCTCAGGGATCAAAACTCCACTGTGCTACATGCCAGTGCACAACAGAACTGAAAACAGCTTTCAAATCCCCTATGCTTGCCTATGTTCCTTATCCACATGTGCTTCATTAAAATCAAGCCGAATTCTCTGCTATGAGCAGCTTCTGCTCTCCAGACTTATTTCCTCTGCTGAAATCATTACACTGATTTCACCTAGACAAAATGGTCCAGTAGAGAATTTAGTAGATGTCTTAGCCCTCATTCCATAATGTTGATAACTGCTATAAAAAGCTGATTTGACTACTTTTATAATGAAAAGTAAGGGAAGTTCGATAGTGCTAGGACTAGTAATGTGTTAATGTAACATTTGGCTTTCCCTCATACACCAGACACTTTCTCTAACAGAATCACAGCAACAAAAACACTGAGCATTCTTTTCTATGTGGTCTCATTCCAGAAACTGAAAGCTTGTCTGGATGGGAAGGAAAAATAATTGCCTATAGACTTAATCCTGCAAGGTGTTAAGTGCCCACAGCTCTCAGAGAAATAATCTACATTCTGAATTTTTAACCTGTTCTTGTTCAAACAAAGTCCTCCTGACTTCTCTTGCAGAAGGAGTTTACACAAATGAGGAGTAGGGAATGATCCAGGGTAGTCTGCAGATGGAAGCTGCTATGAGATAAATTAGGGAGTGAATTTTAAGTTTGAAGAGCTGTTCTCTACTAACCTCCAACGTGGCCACATTTAGCCCACACGAAATTATCCCTTGTGTGGAATTAGAGTGCCCATAGAGGAGCTACTGTAGAGTCTCACATTCTCCATCACAGCAACTCATTTTGTCTTAGCTGCCCGTTGCCTGCTGCATTTTTTATGTACTTTTTACAATACAACTGCAATGGTAGTGAATGCTGAGCCAAAAGCAAATGTTTATGAGAAATGGGGGCCAAGAAACATTCCAAGAAAGACAGATATGGTTATTATACATTAAATCATAAATGGCTTAAGAATCAAAAATAAGATGCTTATACTGAAAAAGGGCAAATTCTACACTTTATTATATTAACAGTAACAGCATGTGTCAAAGTAGTACAATAATCCTTCTGCTCTGCTCAGCAATGCTGAAGCTTCAGCAGCAGGACTGATTGGATTCAGTTTGGGACATAACATTTTAAAAAGACAAATTGAAAACCAAGCAGATGAGAACAACAAAGATGACAAAAATGGCCTAGAAAATATGATTCAGAAGAGTTTATGTTTTGCATTCTTTCCACATGTATAAAGAAAATGGAGCTTGAGAAATAACCCTAAATGAAAGATGAAGTCAAAGAAAAAAATGGCACTTTCCTCCAAATCCAAAATTGCTGTGTTTATCACTTTCTGTTTAGTAATTTGAGTGAAGAAAAGAAAGATGAATGGGCAGAAAAGTGAGGTTATCTTCCCATTTGTTCTGGCACAACATCAAATAAAGATGTCAGAACTATAGAATGTGAAGAGGCACACACTAAAGGCAATCTGACTGCATGAATATTTTCACTTGCAAGCTGCAGTGAGATCTGTGTGTTCTACATTTGGTAAGTGAGCACCTTGTCATTATTTAATTACCTACCCTCACTATATATCTAAACACAGCACTGAGTAAAAGGCCTTTCAATTCCTGAAAGGGCATCATTTCTCTTCTGGTAATTCCAGGTTCTTGTGTAATCTTCAACACCACGGTTAAAATTTTACAGAAAGCTAAATTTCCTTCAGAAAATAAATAAAGTTAGAACAGTTCCTTTTTTTTCCTACACTCTCCTTCCCTCACAAACATTTTGCAGAAGTAAACCAAAAGAAAGAACTCCAGTGCTAGTAAAATTAAACCCTAAATATTTCATCTTGCCAGCCATCCATCTGGAAAGCCTTCTTAAATTCAGTTTTCAGAAAGTCAGAAAAGTGCCTTCAAATACTTGGACTTGAAAACTTGAATTCAAGTAAATGCTGTATAGCAAATTAGTTCAGTGCATCTCTGTTGAGTTCTGTGTAACCCATACTTCAGAGAACATTTCACTGCCCTAAGCATCCCACGTTTATTGTCTCACTATATTCTGTAGTCAAGAACTGGTAACAACATGAAATAAGGTTAGTAATTCTGGTCAAGATGGAGCAGAGTCTTCTCTTCTGGTACCACAAGTACTGCTTGCAGGTGATTATTTAGAGAGGTAATGAGGAAATCAGACTGTGAGAGTTCCATGATCTGAATCTCTGGGAGAAAATAAATTGCAATGGGGAGGAGTGATAATAGCAAGAGTTTTCTCAGAAGCTGCATTTCTGGAGAAGGTTTAGTGCCAGGGGCATTTCCAGAGACTCCAGTGACCAAATTTTATATGTTTCTAGTAGATGTTCATAAAATGAGATTTTTTTCAGACTAGCAACTCGACAGGCAAATTTCATAAACAAGTAAAAAAACTCATCCCAGGCAAAAGATAGTTCCTCTGTTTTCAAGTATCTGCTCCACCACACAGAGGCTTTGAGATCATTTTTTTATTAAATGCTTCTGTGATTTTATTAGCATGGGTAATAAGAAACTTTCCTTGACTCAGTTTCAGAAAATGGCTGAGCTATTTTAGCTGAAATAGCAGGCAAAATGTATCTAAGAGGGATATTCTGTATGTGGTGGGGGAAGGAGAGAAGGTCATATGCATTTTAAAGCTACAAAAGGACCTGGAAATGAGGTCTGACAGGAAAAGTGATAGAGAAGTGTGACAATAAGAAACACTATTAAGTCCACCTTTCCTGCCTATGGAATACCAATCACCTGAGGTAAATTTAACCACTTAACATCTTTTCAAACTTCAATGCTGAAAGCAGTCTACACCAAATGGAAATTGAACTTCAGGTTTAAAAACACTGGCCCAAAGGTAGAAATATTCCCTCATGCTGTTTGGAGGGTTTTTATGACATTTCCTTTTTTAATACATGGTTGCAAGACCAATATGTCCATTTTGAAACCTTTTTTTGTTTGTTTTCTTCCATACTAGACTATCATTACATTCTGATTTTCATATTATTTATGTGTGAACAGCCACAGAAAGGATATTTTTATGTCTGGCAAAAATACTCCTAGCTAATGCTGTATGCACACATTGTCCTCACCCCCACACACTGACATTTATATGACGATCATTTTTGTTCCTTCTACTACTAGAGGGGACAAGAACGTTACAGAATGAAAATGCTCAGACTAACAATAGCAGCCCATGCTTACTGCTTCTGAGAAGTCTACTCCCCCAGAACTAAATTAAGTGTTACAAACTAAGCAGGTAATAAACCAGGAATACCATGGCAGAGATCTGTCATATCTAAACCAAAGTAACCACCAGGTAATTCCTGTCTGTCTGTTCAATGTAAACAACTGGGTAGTGAATGTATTTGCAATATCCAAGAGCAGACAAATAGCTCTAATCCATCAGAGAGTCTAATGAATAAATGTCTGTCGGCAGAGCTTGAAAATGAGTCCCAAAACACAAAAAGCTCCATTTCAAAGTCTTTGCTCATAAGAGATTAAAATGTGTATCATAAGAAAACCTAAAAAAAGAAGCTAACAATTACTCAGCATAGTATAAAACCATTCAGATGCTGTGTAACCTTACACTTGGACATCTTCTGCAATTATTTCACTGCTCATATTTGAAGACTCTTGCAAACTTTGCCACCTTTAATGATTAGAAATCTACTTCCAATTTTTCAGTAGATTTATCTGTGACTAGTTGAAATGTATTTTTTGTGTCTTCTATCCCTCTAGCAATCACACTTCTGACATTTTTAATATGTATATAAGATCATCTGTCAACCTCCCTTGGGTCTAAGCTTGTCAAGCACTTTTCTTCTTCTGCTACCTATTTTTCATTCCCTTCTAGGCCCTCTGCATCTCTCCAGTCTGTATTTTTCTTGAATGGGTAACTCAGATTGTACATGGCTTCCCAAGTGAGATCTCATCAACCTTGTGCAACAGTGTGAATATTTTTCTGTTGGAAATACCCTGCTGGACACCTTCTATGATCAGCTCTGCCTTTTCTTCACTGCTGTGTCTTGGTCTCTCAAGCCATACTGACATTTAAAACAGATTCTTTCCTACTATTTCCTTCGGATTATCTATCCTATTTTTAATGTAAATTATTCACCAAGAAAATATTGTATACTTTTATGAATCCTACATTTTCAGTTTTGAAGATCATCTGTGCATGGTATGGAAGACCATGATATGATAACCCGAATTTCTACTTGATCAACAATGTCCCTAATTTTACTTTTTTTAATTTATATACATTAAAATATATTTGAAAATTTGTGAAATTTAACTTTCACTGGTGTCAAATTTGGTTTTGTCTTTTTTTTTTTTTTTGTAGCTAAATACTACTCATTCTTCAAGTAATTCACTAACTGCCTCCATTTTGGCCCATAAGATCCCTGAATTAAAAAGGAGACTCTGCTGACACTGCAAGGAGTGCCTCAAGCTAGTCCCAAACCTTTCAACTCACTCTGCTATTTATCTGTTATTCTCATTGTTAGCAGGCTGTGTTGTTTCCATGTTGGTCTTTCTCTTACCCAGTAGCATTTCTTTATCTAGCATCATAAACTAGTTTACCTTTTTTTTCTTTATAAATAGATGCAAAAATTAATCAAAGTCTTTCCCAAGCACTAGTCTTTACATCCTAAAAATCACCCATCACTGACAGGTCTCTGAGGTTTCAACAGGATATTGCTGCTAAGTCTATTTCCAGAAAAAAAACTTGCAAAAGAAAAGTCTCTTTCTATAGAAGGATCTCAATGGTTGAATATCCTAAATCTTTAGCTATTGCAACAGCTCTTTTCAATCTTAGTAATAGTTATGGTTATACTTACAAGCAGAAAACAGATCAAACAAATGATTTATAAAGAAGATAAGCAGCACATTGACAGTTATTTACCAAAAGGGAGACACTGTCAACAAAGTTTCAAGACCCATTTTGTTTTGTCAACAACTAAGCTAAGTTGTTGCAAGTTCAAAGTTTTACTGCTATTTTCCTGCTTTTTAATGAATGATGGTTTTGAAATAATCCATAGGGTAGAGAGAATTTGATGAAAGTCATTCCAAATATGTCACACACCTCTCATTCCATACACAAGGACAGATCATTTCTCAAAGCTGACATCCAGTCAGAGAAATAGAGAAGTGAGGCCACGCACAAGAGCACAGTGGCCTGAGGCTCATGAATACATTGATTAAGCCCAAGTCACGGTTCAAAGTGACACAAATAAACCAACAAACTCCAGGCTATTTTGTCTAGAACAATCCTAAATTTCTCTGCATTTTCAAACCATTTTATCTAAGAATAAAGGACAGACACAATTTCAGTCACCTTTAACTGTACATTAAAACATACTACAAAATACCCACAAGATAAGGTTTAGCCCTAGCCTTGCAGCACTGGCAACAGTATTTAGGCTAGATAGTGAATGTTCAACAATTAAATTAAGCTTTCTCTACATGTGCAAGTGCAAGTGCATTTGCACAAGCATTAGATGCTTCTTATTGAAATTACAAAAAACAAGAATAATCAAAAATATTGCTCCTCTTAAAGAGTTATTTTCACTTATTTCTTGTATTAACACACACGCTATAAAGGGAACACAGAAATAAAATTAATGCAAGACATGAAAGTAATTTAATTTCTCTTAGTTTAGTTTGTAGTTGAAAATAATAGGCTGCATCAGGAGGAATTTGGCCTGCCAGTCAAGAGAGGTGATTCTGCCCCTTTGCTCTGGTCAAAGTTGACCTCAAATACTGGATCCAGTTCTAGTGTCCTCATCATAAGAATGACACAGAGCTGCTACTTCTGCATTAATGAAAGAGCTTCCTCTCCAAGGCAAGTATTTTCATTAAATTCTTAGCTCTCATAAATAAATAAATACATTTTCCAATACAGAATGAGATTTTCAGTGCCAAGAAATCTACCTAAATTTGACCAGAAAAAATATTGTCTAAAGACTTACACTTGATTGCTTCTACAACTGTCCAGATTTTTCATAAATTCAAACAGTTTGGGGTTTTTTCTTGCTACTCTGAGAACTGATAGCATAAGGGTCAGAAGATTTTAAGCCATAGAAACTAAGCAGTCTAAGCTTAGCTTCTTATGAGAGCTTACATCTGAGATCAGAAATATCTACAACTGATGAACTTTGTGTGCTGCTTCTTGGTTAATTTAGTACAAAACCACTCTTGGAAACTTTAACTTCATACCAAGCAATGGAAACTTTCCATCTATTTTAATAGGGCCAAGATTCCACCTAGACATTTCCATTTCACAGACATTCTGCAATATCCTCCAAATAAACCTAATTATGTTCTACACAGGGAAAATGCCAGGACAGAGTAGTTAAGAATTAAAATAGTCGCTTTCATACTTAAAAAGCACAATCAATTGGCACAAAGCCTTACTGATGCAAAAGTCACGTTCCCTGATGCAAAAGAACAGCTAATGCTCTGTTCTAAAATTGGTTGTAAGACTTCGTCATCATCAAAGAGCTCTACTGGCTTCAGCTATATGCACTTAGCTACAAATATTTCCCCCTCTAACAAAGTGTAGCAAAGTGAAGGAATTTCAGAGTAAGTTTTAACCAAGAGAAGATTTAAAACTGGCACATGAGGTGTCCCTTCCAACCTAAGCCATTCTATGACATTGCTGACCATCCTTTAAAGAAAAGTAAATAGCACCAAAAAACATTCAACTTCTGTGGCACCCAGCTGGGACCATTGTAAAGTCAGCACAAGCCCTGTGTGTTGTAGCAGAAAGGGGAATGCTTTAGGGTTGGGGAGGTTGGGATATAGAGCTGGAATTGATCATGCTGGAGTTTGCCAGCTTAACTAGGGCTAGGAAAATGGCCCATTTTTTCTGGAGTTCACTGACTGTACAAACTATTCGCTTGATAATATCGCCCATTTTTCTTGCTTTATGCACATTGATTTCCGATTCACAAAGCTTTGGATGTTCTCATTTGTCTTCCAAGGGTAAATCTATCAGAAACGTTATTGTCCTCTCCTTTGAGGAAAAAGGAAGGAAGATCACCCAATACCTTTTTCTTTTAATTCCTCCCTTACACGCTGTGCCAGAGTGAATTAGAGAAGCACACATTCATTACTGAAAGGAAGATAAGTGTGACATGAATGAAGCTGGTTGTTGGCTTTTTTAATTGAGAAAAATATAACTATCTCCAATGACATTGCCAAGTTCACTGATTTCAGTGGAGAATATGACAGTGGAAAATTAAATAATTAATTAATTAAAAATAAATGTAGCAACAACAACGAGGGAAAAAAAGAAGTCTGAAGTGCAACAAAGGCTGCATATAAGGAACAAAATGGTTTCTTTTCTCCTTAGGCTGATTACATGCCCTGGCTTGCCCAGATATGTTTTTCTGCTCTTTCCTCCTTCTGTGCTGGAAGAAGCAACAGCGGGAAATGAAAACAAAAGCCCTGGTTTCACCTAATATGGTCAAGCTTGGAAAAGTGCCATTCTGATTGGCTAATGTATGTCCAAAGGTCCATTAGTCTCTTGCTGTATTGATAAAAAGAGATGAGCAGGTAGCACAACGTAGTCATCCGTTTTATTTGCCCTTGCTTGCTACTTGCTATTGCCTGCTGACATTGCTAACTGCCTCAGTGCATCCTGAACTGCCTGGAAATTCCACCATCTTGAGTTTACCAGGAACAAGCTTTAAATGTCTCCATGTGATCGGCTTGCATAGCCAGAGTGACATCATGCTAAGACTGCAAGGCTTCCTGCCTACATCTGCCAACACAAGGAGTCCTGGAGACATACAGGTCATTCAGAGAAGCCAGGATAAGCCCAGAGGTTGTCTGTATCCTTTCCCCAGTACCTTGAGAAGAATAAGAAGTCTCAGAGGCTGACAAGACAGTAACAGNGCCTGGATATCAAAATTATATACTATTGTTTTTGTTTAATCTGATTTCAATTGGGGTATGTTTACCACTGTCTTTAATACTATATAGCTGATACTGAAGAGTGGTGAGCATAAGGCACACATTCCTTCATATATCACAAATAGGTAAGGTTAGAAATAATTTTGTTCCCATAACTAAACAATGGACAGACAAATTGACCTTTAGAGACTGAACATTCATTAAAAACTCTATTACTATTGACCAGCGTGAGTGGCTTCATTACCCAAAACCATCTGAAAATGTTGCCTTGGCCAGAGGAGGTAGCAATCCCAATAAACTTTTATTAATACCTCTCCTCTTTAAAAAATCTCTTTAAAAATATTTCTTTGTACGATTCATAAAAGGAATCACTGTCACATGCATTTGGGGATGAAAATGCTCCTCTCTCTGATTACTCCAGGCACACAGCTTGTAAAGCTATGTTTTTTTCAGGAGACAAACTACATTTATGTAATTATGTATATGTATTGACAAAATGTTCCCTCTGAAAAAAGGTTTGTAGCAGGACTGTGTCAGTTTAAAGACAGAAGACAATGAAGAGAGCTGCCTATCCATAATGGTAGAAAATCTTATTTTTTGTTTACTTGGGTTCTAGCAGACAACACAATTCAGGGAGGGGGGGGAGGGGAAGAAAGGAAGGTAATTTTACAGCTGGAGAATCACAGAATCACAGCTGTGAAGACAGAGCTCACAGCAAGGGAGGTACCAGATTGTACTGAACACATTTTGCATGTTCCAGGCAGAACTCATAATGAAGAAAATCCAGAAGACCACTGGACCTTTTCCAGTCCTTTGCTCAGAAACAACATGGATTTGTTTTAATTTCTGAATTTATGCTTTAATTCCTCCATCAGACAGGGAACTGAAACACAAAGGTTTGAAAAATAAAATGTAAACTAAAAGTAACAGAAATGGCTCTGTAATGAAAGCCTAAATGAGTATTTATGACTCTTACTATTAATGTTTCTCACTGTTAATAGACTAAGTGAATGCACTGACAAAAAGGAAAGATGAACCAAGTCATTTAGGCAAACTACATAAACACAATGTTCTCAGTTTACTTCATTCCCTTACCATTGTTATTTTTAATCGTAGTAAATAAAATGATTTACAGCAAGAGTGCAAGCCAACAAAATGGTGCTCTTCTGTCTCAGCTCTAGAAAATGGAATAGCACCCAACACAAAGCTAAAGGGACAAATTTAATGATTAAGTATCCAAATCATTGTAGTTAAACTTTTAAGGGATCGTTTCAAGAGTCTTTAAAAGTATTTTAAAAGTGAAAACATGGAAAAGTGTCTTAAAGCATAAAAAAGAAGTTTCTTGAAGCAACAGCAAATAGTTAGGAAACTTAAAGCTAAGAATGATGCCTCTCCTGAAAACACTCTTGATATCACTGAGATCAGAGTTCACAACAGTCATTTATGAAACATTAAAATATAGCAATTTCAAACATATTGCACACTCCTTTCATAATTAAAGTCTTCCATCAAATATTTCACTAGTTCATGCTATGAGAGCTACAATTTTCCACCAGAAAACCAAAGAAGGGAGGAAGGTTTGGGCTAAACAAACCCACTTGGAACCGTCACTGTGCCTTCCTGCGTAAGCTTGGGTTCTCTTCTACCTCTCTTCAAATTCACTCTCTAAATTACCATCACCTCACACTTCAACCAGGTGATCTGGTTCTGAATCATCTGCCCTGCAGTTCCTTCAATACCATTTTCACAAACAGTTTGAAGAAAATTCCAACTAGTCTGAAACTCTTCAATAACATATCTTCTCTTAAATATAGCAAATGTATTTTTGCTACCAGCCTACAGAAAAAAGTAATTCTTCCATGTCTTCTACGAGCTCAATCTGGTCACAGTGATTGTTGCTATTTTACATATCAACATGTTGTAACAAGTTTTCTTTTCACTATTTAGTCTTCAACAGTGTCTTTTTGCCTGAGAACGTGGGGTACTTTGTATTCTCCCCACACTTGTGTTACCCACATGAAGTGCTGGAAGCTGTCACGCAAGATGGAGAACATATCAACAAGCTTTGTGCAGGGAAACAATTTCAGATGGTATTTTCTTGGAAGCAAGGGAGGTTTTGTCAAGTTCAGTACTTGAGTGGTCTTTCTATAGATGTTGAGGTAACCCCATTGAGTGATTCTGACAAGGTATTTGTTCCTTTGTGAATAAACCTTATACTTAATGTAAAAACAAAAAGCTTTGAAATAGATGGGAACCTCCATGTCAAAGTAGTTGTTTATGCTTAGGAGATTCCTATGTTTGAGAAATAATAAAAGAGGTCTGTGGGAAATGAATTTTTAGAGAAATCTGATTTTTTTATCAGAAGTATGAGGAAAGAGAACTTATGATAATATGAAACTGCACCATTAAACCAAGTTAAACTGGTAGTTGGTGATAGGCATGAACTAAAAAAACATTAATTTTCCTAAGGTGACTCAGGGTTGTTTGACAAAATTAAATAAGGTTTCTTTCTGGTATACCTTTTGAAATCTTCAGCTCATTGAAAACACAGACATTTATGCATTCCTAATCATACCTGCAGATTCACAAATATTACTCATACCCAATTACAAAAAGGGCTTTCAATTGATAGCTACTGAGAGAGAACACTTCCATGGCATGGACCATCCTTCCTGTGAAACCTGACTTTATTACAGTATATAATATGTTGCCAGATGTTGAATATCAATTGGTTTAGAGAAGTAGTATCAAAAATCATGAAAATACTTGAAATTCATAGATAAACATTTTGGGCAATTGTCTTTAAATGTAATTGTGCTAGTTTGAAGCCTAGCTAGAATGTTTTGATGAGAAGAACTAGATTACAGGCTGTGAAAGGAAAACAAGACTGATGTCTACCTCGCTCATAGGCTTGCTGAGATGTATAAGAACAAGAAGTAAAAACATAGATAAGCACTTCTGCTGCCGGCAAGCTCTGAGCTGCATCATACTCTCTAACCTCACCCTCCGTTTTTTTGACTAATCCACTTTGCTTCCTAACCCCCTGGCAGAACCTCCATTCTTCCTTGGGAGTGGGGTAAGGTTGAGAGTGGTAGGGGGAAGGTGAATGGGCAGCTGGGAGCCCCTCCTGGGGACTCAGGTTTCTGGGAGGGGAGTTGTGTTTCTGTATTACCTTTTGTCTTGTGTATTTCTGTATATAACTGCATATACTGTAAATATCTGCTTGTATATTGTGCTAACTGTAAATAAGCTTCATTCAATTTCCAGAGCCCACTAAGTCTAGTCTGGGTGATTTCTAAAGTTGGGGGGGGGGCAGGCAAGTAACACCCAAACCATCACAGTAATTGTTCAGAAGTGACCAGTGATTGAATGATAAGTTGCATATAATTTACTTGAAAATGGATTTATGCAAGAAGTAATATCAGCAAGAGTCTGTGTATACTAAGAGATAATGTTTCAATTACATATTTACAGTAAAATGTCCATGCTACTAAGCATCATCTACTATTACCAAGCAACTTTCCATCAACAGGGAAGATCAGAAGAATGTAAAGAACAAGCTAGAAAACAGGGAAACTGGGGCTTGGTTCAAGCCCCTCAAGCAATCTACTTTTTCAACATCTAGATGCTTTGGAGCAAGACTTCACAGCTTTACTGAAGTCCTATATTAAAAGTGCTGAGAAAGAAATGAAATAATAAAATAATAATAATAAAAATAATAAAATATAATTTTAAAATAATGATAAATAATAAATCACTGGTTTAAACTTGCTCCATTTATCACATGGCTTCATTAATCCCTTCCCATTTGTATGATCAGCTAGACAACAAAACAACTCTCCAATTGCTTGTAACTCACAACATTAAAGGGAACATATCACAAAGACGTATATGTAAAAAGCAAAAATTGGATTTTCTTGTGATTTTCATTGTTTGTTTGGGGTTTTTAATTTTTTTTCTTTTAAATTTCTCTAAACTTTATGTTGAGACTGAATTTCATTGGATTCTAAGTGAATCAAGTCAAAGTGGTTCGAACTTTATGATGGCACAGCAAAATTTCTCAATTAATATCCAGAACACCTATCTCTAAACCAAACTTGGCAAAAGGCCTCAGCAGTAGTGGAGTTTCTAAGATCTCCTGTACCAGCATAGGTTGCAGACTGATCTGTTGGTGAGCAGCCCTGGGGCAAAGGAGCAAAGGGGGTTGTGGTGGACAAGCGGATGACCATGAGCCAGCAATCTGCCCTTTTGGCCAAGAAGGCTAATGGCACCCTGAGCTGTATTAGAAGGGCTGTGGGTGGTAGGTCAAGAGAGGTTCTCCTCCCTTTCCACTCTGTACTGCTGAGGCCACATCTGGCATACTGTGCCCAGTTCTGGACCTCAGAGAACTGCTTGAAAGAGTCCAGTTCAGAGCCACAAAGATGCTCAAGGGAGTGGAATATCTCCCTTATGAACAAAGGCTTGAGGGAGCTGAGGCCCTTTCGCCTGGAGAAAAGGAGACTGAGAGTGACCTCATTCATGTTTATAAAGATGTAAAGAGCAGTGTCAGGAGGGCAGAGCTAGGCTTTGCTCAGTGATGTGCAATGATAAGACACGGGGGTGCAAGCTAGAGAATAAGAGATTCCACATGAATTTAAGGAAACACTGTGAGGGTGGCAGAGCACTGGCGCAGGCTGCCTAGAGAGGTTGCAGAGTCTCCTCTGGAGACTTTCAAAGCCCACCTGGACATGTTCCTGTGTGACCTGCTCTAAGTGCTCCTGCTCTGGCAGAGGGAATTGGACTGGATGATCTTTCAAGGTCCCTTTCAACACCCAACATTCTATGATAAGTATGTTTAACTTGAACATTCTCTTCCTTTTTAGAAAAAAAAAGAAAAAGAAAAAGAAAACAAAACCTCACCAACAAAAAACCCCCACACGGCTATGATTTAACCTACACATACTCTGGGAATGTCAGTGTATTTGTTCAAATGCATTTGGGAACTCAGTGCTGCACAGCATTTGTGTGTGACCTTTATCAAGCCAACACTTCCCTGCAATAAAACTGTAAAAATGGTATCTTTTTTAAGTTCCCTTTGGAAAAAAAGATTATATTTTAACAAGATGGAAACAACTGGTCTAGATCCTTCTGTTGGAAAAGGAATTTTAAAAGTGAACAGTTACACCTATGTGGTTTTAATATGACTTCTTTTTGTTGCGGTGATTAAATATAAATTGATTTTGTATTTTGGATATTCAGGTTTACAAATATATTTCCTTTAAATCTAGTCTCAAGATGACAAAAAAAATCTCCTTTTCTTATTCTCAGCACTGATCAGAAGACTCCATGTAATATCTAGCCTAGATAGCCCCAGGCCACCTTATAATTTAATAAGTCACCTTACTGCCCATCAGCAAGCTATTTCCCCTTCAGATTGGGAGCATTTAATAAAAAAGCACTTCCTAACCCATCTAAATATATTTCTAACAATAACCAAGCTATACAGCATTCTGGAAACAAGTACACTGTTATTGATGGTCTTCTGCTTTGTATAAAGTCTTTAATAATTGCTGGAAAAAAAAAATTTCCAACAAGCCCAAGTGCAGAAAAGAAAAAACTAATTTGCATCTCTGTCATCAGAAAAGCCTGTAAATGTATTTTTAATGCCAATTCAGGAGTTCTTTACTTCAGTCATAGAATCAACTAGGTTGGAAGAGACCAAGATCATCCACTCCAACCTAGCACCCAGCCCTATCCAATCAACCAGACCATGGCACTAAGTGCCTCATCCAGGCTTTGCTTCAACACCTGCAGGGACAGCAACTCCACCACCTCCCTGGGCAGCCCATTCCAATGCCAATCACTCTCTCTGTCAAGAACTTTCTCCTAACATCCAGCCTATACTTCTCCCGGCACAACTCGAGACTGTATCCCCTTGTTCTGTTGCTGGTTGCCTGGGAGAAGAGACCAACGCCCACCTGGCTACAACCTCCTTCAGGTAGTTGTAGACAGCAATGAGGTCTGCCCTGAGCGTCCTCTTCTGCAGGCTAAACAACCCCAGCTCCCTCACCCTCTCCTCATAGGGTTTGTGTTCCCTGCCTTTCACCAGCTTTGTCGCCCTTCTCTGGACACGTTCCAGCACCTCAGCATCTCTCTTGAATTGGGGGCCCCAGAACTGGACACAGTACTCAAGGTGATTTTTCTACTAATATGAACAGTTTAGTCCAGCAGGCCCTGCAAGATTTTATCTCTTTGGAATACACTCATTTCCCAGAAAACCAGAGATTATATTTTAAAGAATTCTGATGGCACGTTTCTTGCACCAAATACATAGATATCGTTACGGAAGAACTTTAAGAAAATATATTTCAAAATATAAAAGACCAAAGATTAAAATGACACATGTATCCCATATTGAAATATCATCTATATTCAAAGAACAATAAAACAAGGTTCTGAAATAGCCTAATGCAATCTCTTACTTCAAATATTCAGGCACCTACCAAGCCTTTTGTACTGTTAGTAATTAGAATTAATTAGAATTCACAAACCACCTCTTTGGCAGCTCTCTGTTTCAGAGATGAGTCCTGTATTCCACATATCTCCACCATTTCACACACAAATATTTCTTAATAGAAACATCTTCAAAATGTAGTAAGAGGTGTAGCAGGAGTATGGCAGGATACATAAACAACAAGAGCACCTTAATGAACAAAGACAACATCACTATAGCCATTATGCTTTCTTTCTGTGTCTTAGCTGTAAATTAATTTCATTTGCCAAGATTTGCTTTTAATCTTGGGACTATACATGAATCTGGTTTTAATGACTACCTGGGTTAAGTAGTGCTTTGCATTTTCAGAGCTCAAAATTTTAACTGCTTGCCTTTTATTTGCTTTGTAAGTCTGAAATCACACCCATCTCCTACTCCTCAGCAGTCTGAAGATTAACATAAAATTTGACTTCAGTCATTTCCATTATGATTTTTTTTTCCAAAACACAACAGGAAACTAAATCCAGAACTGTGTTGAAGATAGAAATTATCCATGACTGCAGTTCTGAGTACAACCACCTCCTGTCGTTCACGTAAAAGCATTCGGAAGGTAATTGCTATCCAGTTTCTCACTGGGCACTGAACTTTCAACTGTGTGAGCATTATCAACCTGATTAAGCTTGAACATTCAGTTAGACAGCTTGAAAGCAATCTGACCCAAACACTGGACGCAGGTACAGATACATGCTGAAAAGCCTAGCAAACAATGCAATTTTTGGTCACTTTAATTTCTGTTCTGCAGAAGTACTACAGAGAGCTTAAAAAAAAGCCAGCAATACAAAGAGGGAAAGAAAAAAAAAGCCACCCAAAGCTCTTCAAACTGTCTGAAAGACCCAGAAGGACTTAGCAACTTACAGTGAAGAGAGAAAGGGATGAAGGATATTTTGCTGAATGGATGTCCGTAGAACACCCTAGAGCTCAAAACTCAGCTTAGAGACACATCTGTGCAGTCAAGATCTAGATTTTCACTGCAGTTAATGGAGTCTAAGGAATCTAAACCAATTCTTTATTGTCATCCTTGTGTTACAAATGAGGAGGGAAAAAAGATCCAGATTTTTAAAGTAGGTCTTGAATGAGCTCCTCTTTTTAGCCGCAGAAGATATGGTTTATCATTTCCACCACTGTGCCTTATTCATTAACTCTGGAGGAATCATCTCTGAAATTAAGATGGAAGTTTAGTTTCTTCCTTTTCTGTTAAGATTGCTTATTGGGTTGCCTAAAAGTTTGTCAGAATTTTATTTTATATTTCTTTCCCTTTATTTTCTTCTTTTCTCCACAAACTTTACATATATCCATACTAACCAGTTGAGTCTCTGCTGCCACCAAACTCAAATGAAAGACATTTTAACACTGCTTAAAACCACAAGAGTGAGATAAAACTAAAATATGCAGTCTCAATGAGTAAAGGAGTTCTGTTCCATCCATAAGTCATAAAGACCAAAATCATTTTAGAGCATGTCATTGACTTTCAGTCTTGCACAGTGAGCCCTCAGCTCAGGGATGCCAATGGATCAAAAGATGCTTCACTAAATTTTAAGAAGAATGGCTGCATTCTGTTTTGTTGAAATCCCCTTAGTCATAGAAAATCTTGTGTGCATCAGCTGAGTTCCGGGAAATTGATATGCAACAGCAACACTTTTTCAGAAGCTATTCCAGTTCCTTATCTAATAGTGGCTCTGTGACTTCAGAGGAGGAAGTTTGTGGGGTTTTCCCCCTTTAGCAACAAAACTACTAATCTTCCAGATCCTTATTTAATTCCACATCCACCTAACTCTTAACACTCCTGCATAACACCACAGAACTCCCCGTGGGAGAAAGGCCAAGTCTCACACACTGCTCATACTCCACAAAAACCCTCACACATTTTAGAGCAGAGCTCTTTAACAGTAAAACTTCCTAAAAGTGTCATTCTACTTAGAATTAGGGATGCATTTTTCTAGTGTTAAGCTCCATGCTATGTTATTTTTGAAACAGTTTAAGTTATACAAAGTATTTATTATTCATCCTCTTAGAATGTCCCTGCACTTCAGTGCTCCAGCAGGCTACATATTTCATGAAGCCAAACAGAAACGTTTGCTGCACCAAAAATAAGAATCTATGAGGAGTGTCCAATGTCCTTCATGCCTTTAGAAAAATCAAGAACATTCCCAACTGAGCTCTAGGAATTCAGTTTAGAATAGAGATTTTCCAGAATGATTCCCTTATTATTTATCTTTGCATAAAACCACAAACAGAGATCTGTGACCTACTCTAGATGATCCTGTCCTGGCAGGGAGGTTGTACTAGACCATGTTTTGAGGTCCTTTCCAACCCCCAATACTCACAATTCTGTGATTTTATGAGCAATGAGAGCTTTTGAAAAGCAAATCTCTAAGCCTGTGATACTCACCAACGCTTAAACACAACACATGCAGGGAGTCTTAACTACTTATTTCTTGTTAACAGATTTCTAAACACTGCAAAATAAAATAAAGAAACTGACCAGAAAGCATATATATCACAGAGATCATGTTTTTTTCCCCCTAATTTAGCACCTGAGTAGGATTAGCAATAGGCAAAAAACCCACCACTGAACCTGTAAAATCATTTCTCCACAGGATGGAAACAAAAGGTAATTAGGAAATATCTAGGAGAAAAATCTGTCCAATCAGATACACATTATGTACCATGTATTATTTTTATCACCAAGAATTCCCCAAATAAATGGCATGGAGAAAACTCTAATTCAGAAGGAAGAAAACAGAGAGACTGTAAAAGTGAAATGGATTTCTGACAAACAATACTGTATAGGATATGAGCTCAAGCTGACAAAATAGAACATTCCAGCACTAGTAAAGTAGAATAGGATATCTGAAGCAGGATATTTGGGTATTATTTTTGGCGGTGAAGTGGTTAATGTTTGGGGTTCTTTTTTATTGTTGGGTCAGGAGTGTGTTGGTTTTTGGTTCTTTTGTTGTTGTTTGGGAGGTTTTTTTATGTTTTAAGCATGAGGCTGGTTTAGAAGTTATGACCTTCCATTCTTAAATCCATAGGTAACTTGAATTATCAGGCCTGTTTGTGTCCTCCCAGTTTTATCCCAAATAGCCCTATAACATTAAATCTTTATATAAATGTGAAGCTTTAATGCTATAAACATTCATATATGTGATGGTTTGTGTGTTTCCTGCCCTCTCATACTTTGGAAATCACCCAGACTAGACTCAGCCAACTCTGGAAATTGAATAAAGCTTATTATTTACAGCTTAGCACAATATACAAGCAGATATTTACAGTACATACATTTATATACAGAGATATACAAGATAAAAGGTAACACAGAAACACAACACCCCTCCCCAAAACCTGAGTCCCTAGGAGGGGCTTCCAGTCACCCTTCCACCTTGCTCCCCCCTCCTCAACTTTACTCCAGTCCCAAATAAGAATGGAGGTTCGGCCAGGGGGTTAGGAAGCAAAGTGGATTAATCAGAGAAACGGCAGAGAGGTTACAGAGAGAAATGCAGCTCGGAGCTCCTCAGCAGAAGTACCCTATCTATGTTTGGATTCTTGTTCTTGTATCTCTCAGCAAGCTTATGAGTGAGGTAGACATCAGACTTGCTTTCCTTCCACAGCCTGTAATCTAGTTCTTCTCACCAAAACATTCTAGCTAGGCTCAAACTAGCACAATATATTTGAATTCAAGCGCCATACCTTGCACGATCTCCCAATCTCTGAGTGTTTGGGTGTTTATAATCTTTATGAAAAATATACCCGAGTTAAAGCATTTCAGACTACATAGGCCAGAACTAAGAGCAAATTTGCAGAATTAATAGTTTTGTTTTCTGTTTGTATCAGACTATTACTTCTAACAACTTGCTCAAAATCCTTCCTAAGCTATTTCCTCCATACAGCTGTAGAAATTATGGAGACCTGTAGCTGGAGGTAGAGCAGGGAAACATGTAGATTTCATGATTGATTTATTCTTCCTAGACTGCTTCTTACAAGCATCTGTGGAAATTGTAAGCCACTCATCCAGGGATGCATTAGCAAAAGCAAAATGCACCAATGTGTTCTCCTCTTTCTCTTCCTCTGATCACAGACTACATGGCAACAAAGCCTATTACTGCATACAGGAAGCATTTACTTGTTCTTCTCTGACCAGTAATGTCCAAGACTTTCTGAAGTTGGTCAGGTTTTCACTTCCCTCTGTTTCCTTCTCTATCTGTTTATGGATCAGATATTCTGGTCAGATGGCAATACCTTGCTAAGAATCAAGAACACAGACATACTTCTGTTGGTTTTAAATTCCACACAAGAACTGACTTTCTGACTCACCCTATCTTTCTGTTCTCCAACAGTGATTCAGATATGGCAGAACATCATTTAACACGCTCAACTTTACATATGAAATCTGTCTTACTGAGAAAAAAAAAATACCAATATCTCTGCACTAGAGAGCTGGAGTAAGAGATAAAACCCTGAGCACCTATAGCTTCGTAGAATATCTTCATTCTGATAGCCACGCATGCAGAAAGCTTTCAAAGGAAGAGGAGATTTGCTATAACCTGTCAGATCACTGGTGCATGGAGGCTGCTATCTTGCCTGTGCCAATGCTTCAGAGAAAAGCAAACCAAAATCCCTGTGATACTTATAGAGCAATGTGATGGTTTTGGTGTTACCTGCCCCCCACTTTAGAAATCACCCAGACTAGACTCAGCCAGCTCTGGAAATTGAATGAAGCTTTTATATTTACAGCTTAGCACAATATACAAGCAGATATTTACAGTATATACAGTTATAGACAGAAATAGACAAGGTAAAAGGTAATATGGAAACACAACACCCCTCCTAGAAACCTGAGTCCCCAGAAGGGGCTCCCAACTGCTCTTCCACCTTCTCCCACCCCTCTCTACCTTACCCCAGATGTTGCCTTGTGCCCAAGGAAGAATTGAGGGTCGGCCAGGGAGTTAGGAAGCAGGTGGATTAATCAGAGAGACGGAGGGTGACGTTACAGAGAAAAATGCAGCCCACAGCCCAGAGAGCGACTACATTATCTGTGTTTGAATTCTTGGTCTTATACCTCCCAGCAAGCCAATGAGTGAGGTAGACATCACCATTGTTTCCCTTTCACAGCCTGTGATCTAGTTCTCACCAAAACATTCTAGCTAACTTCAAACTAGCACAAGTAGTCACTTTTGTATCAGCTGTGTGCCTCAGGACTGGAAATTTTTTCGTGGCGTTTAAGTCACAGTATCACAGTCTCACAGTGTCACCAAGGTTGGAAGAGACCTCACAGATCATCAAGTCCAACCCTTTACCACAGAGCTCAAGCCTAGACCATGGCACCAAGTGCCATGTCCAACCTTGCCTTGAACAGCCCCAGGGATGGCGACTCCAACACCTCCCCAGGCAGCCCATTCCAGTATCCAATGACTGTCTCAGGGAAGAACTTTCTCCTCACCTCAAGCTTAAACTTCCCCCAGCGCAGCCTGAGGCTGTGTCCTCTCGTTCTGGCGCTGGCCACCTGAGAGAAGAGAGCAACCTCCCCCTGGCCACAACCACCCCTCAGGTAGTTGTAGGCAGCAATAAGGTCACCCCTGAGCCTCCTCTTCTCCAGGCTAAACAATCCCAGCTCCCTCAGCCTCTCCTCATAGGGCTTGTGCTCAAGGCCTCTCACCAGCCTCGTCGCCCTTCTCTGGACATGCTCAAGCATCTCGATGTCCCTTCTAAACTGGGGGGCCCAGAACTGAACACAGTACTCGAGGTGTGGTCTAACCAGTGCAGAGTACAGGGGCAGAATGACCTCCCTGCTCCTGCTGGTCACACCATTCCTGATGCAGGCCAGGATGCCACTGGCTCTCTTGGCCACCTGGGCACACTGCTGGCTCATGTTCAGGCGGGTATCAATCAGCACCCCCAGATCTAAGCAAAGTGAGGCCTGAAGCTGAAGTTTGTTTGTAAATACAAAAATGCTGGTCTCTCAAATGTTGTTGTGCTTTCTCATTTGCCCTTCACTTGTGCAAGTTTTCTTTTTATTATTATTTGTTCACTACTTAACATCAACACAACCTACACTGCATTCTTTTTCCAAGGAAACTCTGGTTAGCCATACAAATCGTTTGCCTAGTGTAATGAGTGTCTAATTCAGAAGAAGTTTTGCTGATTCATCTTAGTTAATGGAGTTTATTAAAACAAGCCACTCCATTTCTCCTTTTCAAGACACTTGTGCTAGAACACAGACTGGGATCAAGTGGCAAGCAGGGATCCTGACCTCAAAAATGGTATCAGACATGAGTTCGGGAAGAATGCTGGTGTGCACTATAACGTCTTGCCAGACTGCAACCACAGAGCTGGATCTCTTTAAACCACATTGTATCTTCTCTGTCATGCTGTGTTATATACTCAAGGCAGCTACAAAGCTCCCCACTGTCACAAAGATCCAAAGTGAATTATAACCACAAATATATGCAGCTTTAATTAGGAAAAGTGATGCAATGTCTCTGCAGTTGTTATTTATAAAATACAACCAGTCGTATACCACCAAAAATATAGCCAAGAGAAGTAAGTAGTGCTTTTGGATGATTACAAATAAGAATTACTGGTGATAAATCTGCCACCCTTAATAGATTTACATCTGATGGAAAAATGGGGAGAGACAAAACTGCCTTCATATTATTATTAAGGTTTGTAAAAATTTTGATCAACTCAAGAGAAAAGAGTTCTCCCTTTTTTATGTTGTGGTAGGCCTGATAGGCCCAAAATAAGCTTATACATGTCCTGCCTTGCCTAGGCATGTTTTTCTGCTCCACCAGAGAGGCAATCATGGGAAGAAGACACAAAAGAACCTGTAGCCACTGAGTCTGGCCTGCCCAGAGTCCTGTCGTAAGGTACACACACTTAGCTTGTGCCTGCCTAGTGCAAGGTCTGTGCTTTTCCCAAATTTGGGTAAAAGCAAGCCTACGGCATTGCCTAATATGGTATGGTTTGGCTAACTGCCATCCTGATTGGCTATTCTATGTCCAAAGGGCAATTAATCTCAGCCCACATTGATAAAAGGAGATACGCAGGTAAACAACGTGCTTTGCTTCCCTGCTCTTTGCCACGCTCTCTCTGCTGTGCTCGGCTCTGCTCTGACATTGCCTGCTGCAATTGCCTACTGCCTTATTGTTTCCCTGGTAAACTCCACTGCCACGAGTTACCAGGAGCAGCCCCTGGATGCCTGCACACGATCGGCCTGTGTGGTCAGTGTGACATTGTGCTGAGACTGCACAACATCTGCCTCTTCACCTGAAAGTCCTGCTCAAAAGTCCTGGACATAAGAGATCATCCAGAAGAGCCAGGAGACAAGGTCAGAGATTACCTGTGTCTTTCCCCAGAAGCCGGGAAGAATCGAGTCTCAACATCCAACAAGACAGAGTCCCCTGAAAGCATTTGGGCACTGTCAGGACTTTGACTAAGCCCCGCAAGTGGGTAATAACAATTTGTAAATGCTTAAATGCCTCTTTGTAATTCTCCATTGCCTTTTGCCATAAAGCAGAAAGAGCTCCTTGAGCCCATCTACTGGGCAAGCAGCATATTGGCCACAAGCAGCATTTGACCGTGGGATCTTCTCTTCCAGTTCAATTAATGTTTAAATACTTTGCTGGTTATTACTAAATCTAGATATTATCCATAGAATGTTTCCATGACCATGTAAGAACCGAAATATTATTAAAATCAGTGGTTGGGGGTGGCAAGAGTTCTGAATAGCAAAATTAATAAACAATATTAATTTTGGAAAAAATATCATCTCGCATCAATTAATTTCCCCTCCTCAACATTTTATTACTTAACACTGAGAGACAACTTTTAGTATTTGAAGATTTACCACAAACAAGATAATAACAGAACAAGAAATATAAAGGCTGGGTGTTTTGGTATAATAAGAATTTCCTTGTTCTAGTGATTAGCTACTAACTGGTTAGGTTTTTATTAATGTAAAAAAAAAAAACCAAACCCAAAACCCATGGCCTTCTAATATGTTTGGGATTTCAGATGGACAGGATTAAAGCTATAGAATGTATTATGGCAATACCTTACTAACAGGAGGTGAATCTTGATGTTTACAGAAGAATGGCAACTGATAGCTCTCTCATCCATACCTCTACTGCAGTCACCAGCACCTGCATCAGCCATGATCTTCCAAAGTATCTATTAACCAAATCAATAAAATACCAGCTACATAACCAGATGATAATGTGGGTGGAAAATTGTCTGGACAGCTGGGCTCCAAGGCTTGTGATCAGCTATATGAACTCCAGCTGACAGACACTTATTAATGGCATTCCTCTGGGATGAATACTGGCACCAATACCATCTACTGCTTCTGTTAATGGCCTGCATGATGAGGCAGAGCACACTGTTAACAAGTGAACAGATGATACCAAAAGACAGGGGACACCACCAACAATCCAGAGGATAAAAGCTATACAAAGTGCTTGTAACTCACAAAAACCTCCAAGTCCAACAGAAGCTAATGTGCAGTGTTGTTATCTGGGACAGAATAGCCCCAGGAACACTACATGACCAACCAGACAGAGCAGCTTTGCAGAAGTTTGTTTGGGGGTGCTGGTCAATGAAGAATCGAACATGACTCGGCAGTGAACCCTGGGAGCAAGGAGTATCCCAGATACAGATACAACAGTATCCCAGATATGTATTAGCAACTTGCAGCTGGCAGGCTGAAGGAAAGCCTAGAAACACAGAATAGCTTTGGCTGGAAGAGACCTTTAAAGGTCATCCTGCCCAACCACCTCATTCAGTGAGAAGGGACATCTTCTAGAGCAGGTTGCTCAGATTCCCATTCAACCTGGCCTATTCAGCATTGGGGGGAACAGGAAGAAGATTCTGCTAGAATGTGCACAGGGAGAGGACGAGATACAATTGTCTCAAACTGCAGAACAGAACTGTGCTGTATCTGATTAAAACACATTCTTGATATCAGCTCCACTTGAAGGTGTGTACATGTGGGAAAGAAATTTCTCTGGAGAGACCTAACTAACTCTGTCAAAAAAGTTACCCAGTCATACAAATCCAATAGGTCAAAAGATTACAGTTCAACTTGGTCATTTAAAAAATGTATCAGCCACTCCCTCAACTGCCACACAACAATTTCACTAACAACAGGATTCCAAAAGAGGACAAAAAGACAAAGGACACCAAAAGAGCACAAAAAAAGCTTGGAAGAAGAAACATTAATTTCACCTAGATAATGAGTAGCTGACAGCACCTAGCAAGCAAACTAAGTTTTAAATCTAGTTCTAAAGCTCCCCAAGAGCAAATTTGGGTATGCAAATGAAGAAATTTATATAAAAGTACCACCAATTTTGGTAGAACTTTTGGAATTTCATCTACTACCAGAGTTTCTTCTTCAGTTTCTAACTTTTGTCTTTGACCAAAATAAGAAAGACCAAACAAATGCGACCTTTCAAGCCAGTGAAAAGATGTGGTTGGTCTTTAAGAAAACATTTTATTCTGCCTCTATAATAACCTACTGGGAAAAATGTGAGCTTTTAGCAAAATGTCACTGTGCTGTCTCAGTTGTTCTACCACTGTGATGAATAAGGGGCAACACTGTACGATTGCTGTAGTTCACCCTGCACTAGGGTCACTGACCACTTATCACTGCAGGGATCACTGTGAATAATGATGGTAGAAGATGTGAAACTAGCTGGATAAATATTTGCCATTTCCTGAGCAGGAAGGAAACAAATAAATAAATAATAGAAAATAAGCTGCAATAATAGTTTGTCTCTGAATAAGGAGAATTTAAAGGAACTATTGTGCTTCTGCTTTTAATTCAACATTTGTTGATCTGAACTTTAATATGCGTAGGGTATGAGGGTAAAGGTAGCTGAAATTTAATCAAAGCACATTCACCAACGCTGGTTTGCTTTAAATCTGCTCGGTATTTGCTTCATTCAAAACAGTTCTATACTCATTAGCTGAGGGGAATTTATCTATTTCTTGGATAAACTCAATAGACTGACTCAAGGAAACTATAGCAGTGGCAGCTGGTATTCAGTAAAATAACAAAGATGTAGTCGAAAGTTTTCCAAGTGTACTACAGTTGTTAAGACATCTGCAGAAAAAGAGGCAAACTAAAAATAGCACAGGAAATTTTGCATCCATTTCTCTGGACTTGCAGTGGAACTTTTGTTTTACTTACTTGTGGGACACTGAAAATTTATAGCATAGAATGAAATGTGCTTTTCAGTGCTGAGTGACGTGAGTTATCTATTCAGTTTTAACCTGTTCCAATAGTCAGTGGAATCTGGGAAACAGTCATGTCAGCAATATAATATTTAAACTGTAATCATAAAAGTGGGCATTATTTTGTCTATTCCTCCTCTCCCTGAAATGTATCACCAAGAAGAACATTTTTGTTTGAAAGAAAATAATTATGAAATTAGACATTATACTTGGACACATCAAGTTGATAACAAGTTCTAGCAGAAAGAGGAAAGAGAGAAGAATCAGCTGTTACGAAAGCCAATATAAAATCCAGCTCATGTTTTCCCCCAAGACCTCATTTAATTACCCAGAAATTAAAATAGTAACTCACATCACGGCACATTCCCACATTCTTACGTTAAATATTATCATTCCTACCTTAAATATTCACCATTGTGATGCTTTTCAGAAGGGAATTATAAAGCTGGAATGGAAGAGTTCGCCCATTCATTTAGGAAGGAAAAGTAATCCCATGTGGCTCAGGATCAATAGGAGCGAACCAATGAAACTTAATAAAGTTTATTAAATCATCAATAAAGTCAATAAATACTTTCCCCTGCAGAAGTAGATAGCATCAGCTTATGAATTTTGCTAGTAAAACTTTAGCAAAAAAAAAGTCTTTATTGACAAATCACTTAGGAGTTGTTCGAGTCTATTGCCAATATGCTGCAGGTATAAACACTGTACTGTTCACAGTCTCCTCTAGGATGAGTTCCTTTTAGTTTAAAAGTATGTTGGGTTTGATCAAACACATCAACATAGTCTATCAAAAGGTAATGATGGCAGCATGCTCACAAGTTGCTGTGAGGCTGTTTTAAGAATCATGAAAGAATAGCTCTTAAGTTCAGCATCATTGCCAACATAGTCTTACAAACCAGTGATAATTTCTCACATTCAAGCAGATGAAGGTGGCAAGAAAACCTCAGCAATTCTGGGTTACAGCCAAGTCCACCTTTACCATGCATGACAACCAACAAGTTTTGAATCCTGATATCTAAACCAATCACAGCAAGCCAAATCCAGGCAAACTTACTCCAAAATAGTAAGTGTGCCCATGATTTCTTTCAAATGTGAAGCAGATGGTATGTTTTAATTTTATGTCTGGATGTCTAGGGCGAGTAGATAATAATAAAAGGTTTCCCCTTTGGTGCAGTAAATCAGCAGCTAAAGTATTCAGAGACCTTTAAACTGTAACATATTCCAAAAGAGCATTTCATTTGCCCCAAACTCTTCTGAGATAAGGAGCAACATTTAAATCCTCTCATTTTTTTTCCCCTCAAAGCTTCATTCAGTGTTATCGAGGCATCTGTCACAGAGCACACAACAATACTCTTTAGTATGAATATAGATCAAGCCTAGATCCTCACATTGCTCATCTGGAAATTGTTGCTGAGATATTACATGAACCAAAAACAGAAGGTCTTGGGTGTCAACATGGACCTATCATCTACCACTTGCCATACCAGGTGTTCATGACAAATCTTGGCAAAGAACAAACAGTAGATTTTTGATCAGACCTCTAAGGTCAGCTATATGTGGTTATCCTCATGCTCTGGCCCTTTGTTAGAAGCCAAATTCCCACCTCCTCTCAAAGAGGAAGTGGAAGAATATAAGAAAAACAGAGAAAAGGAAGCTCCTTCAGGCTAAAGTCAGGAAGATCACTTACCAAGGGCTGTTGTCACTGATGAAAGAGACTCAACTGGGAAAATTCACTTTTCTGCCCTTGAAAATTGTTATAGGTTAGGGATTAATTGTAAAACCATAGGGAAGAAAATCCCCCAGGGGACTAGAAAGTCCCAAGGGGAAAGCACAGGATATTGTACTATATTATTCCATTCCTCATCCTGAGTTATCCCTACACAAGGAGCCAATCCTCTGGTCAGATGCCTCTTGGTTCGACTCCAGGCGCTTTGGCGCTTAGCTGTTGCTTTTGCTTCCGGCTGTGAGGGAGTGAGGCCCAGCTGGCAGGAACAAGGCCTACCTCTTGTGGAACAAGGCCTAGCTCGGGCCTCGGCCACTGCCAATTCTGACTGTATAGATCCTTTTCCCTTAATACCTTTTGCACTACGTTTACTTTTGTTACTATTATTTCTATTTAATAGAGATTTTATTTTTTTGTGCAAGTGTTTTTATTTCCTCCTTTGGGGCAAATTCTACATTCTGTCTGGAGCTGGCTGCTCAAACCAGGACAAATGTAAATATAAACAAAAGAAAAGCAAAAGAATTCTATGCTTATGCAAAATGTCATTTTGTCCAGATCTGACATCACTTCCAGACTCAACTTCATTTCAGAAGCCTCTCTTCTCACCTTGGTATGGTCACAGGTTGCACTCCGTCACTCCAGTGAGGCACTGGGCAGTGTTGGCAGGGGGAGCTGTGCTCAGCACACGAGGGTTTTGCACTATCTCACTTTTCCCATGCTTTCATAGAATCATAGAAGCAACCAGGTTGGAAGAGACCTCCAAGATCATCCAGTCCAACCTAGCACCCAGCCCTATTCAATCAACTAGACCATGGCACTAAATGCCTCATCCAGGCTTTTCTTCAACATCTCCAGGAATGGTGACTCCACCACCTCCCTGGGCAGCCCATTCCAATGCCAATCACTCTCTCTGGGAAGAACTTCCTTCTAACATCCAGCCTCAACTTCCCCTGCCACAACTTGAGATTGTGTCCCCTTCTGTTGCTGGTTGCCTGGAGAAGAGACCAACCCTTACCTGACTACAGCCTCCCTTCAGGTAGTTGTAGACAGCAATGAGGTCTGCCCTCAGCCTCCTCTTCTCCAGGCTAAACAACCCCAGCTCCCTCAGCCTCTCCTCACAGGGCTGTGCTTGAGGGCCCTCACCAGCCTCATCATCCTTCTCTGGACACCTTCCAGCACCTCAACATCTCTCTTGAATTGAGGGGCCCAGAACTGGACACAGCACTCGAAGTGTGGCCTGACCAGTGTTGAGTACAGGGGAAGAATAACCTCCCTTGTCCTACTGGCCACACTGTTCCTGATCCATGCCAGGATGCCATTGGCTCTCTTGGCCACCTGGGCTCACTGCTGGCTCATCTTCAACTACTATCTACCAGTATCCCCAGGTCCTTTTCTTCCTGGCTGCTCTCCAGCCACTCTGTCCCCAGCCTGTAGGGCTGCTTGGAGTTGTTGTGGCCAAAGTGTAGGACCCTGCACTTGGCCTTGTTAAATCTCACAAGTCCTCCACAGACTTCAATCCCCCTGGGTTGGACTGCACTGGTGCAGGTTTGTCTGTGGACTAGAGACCCTTGAGGGCTATTTCTGCTCTGTTGTGACCTCCTGCTGCCACGGACACCCAATACAGTTATCAGCCAGCTTCGGTGAAGCTACTGCTGAAGGGCAGGCAGCAAGGCATTATTTGAGAAGTCATGTTGAATCACTTAAAAGGTTATCACATTTTCTGACTTCAGCACTTCTGTTGCTGAAATAATTTCATTTTGCAGGGAATTAGTTACTTTTGATTACCATATAAGGTAGAACTTGATTTCATCGAATTGGGGGTAATTTACACTCAGCATAACAAATTACAGGCTTGCAAAGGAGCAGAACTAGAGTAAGTAAATGTACCAAAGATTATTTACTTTCCAGCAGCATCCTACCTACATGACATATTTTACCTTCAAAAGCACAGTCTGAAAAATGCATGTGAACACTGCAGACCTTAAATAGTCAGAGACAGTCAAGCTCACCTTAATAGTGCAGAACCATCAGGGCTGGGTAGCGCACATCTTCACAGGAGCTAATTTACCCATCTTTCCAGAGTAAATTAACCTGCAGAGAGTTCCATTCTACAACTGCTTTACTGCTAACAGAAAATATCTCTTTCTTTCACTGAAAGTCAAATTCCAATAAATAAAGCAGATTAAAGAAGTGAAAACCTGCAGCATTCGATCGACCTTCAAGGGCCTGAGGAGATGAAGAAGGTTCCAAAACACAAAGCAAAGAAGTGATTTTTTACAGACCAAATTTTAAATAGCACTGTAAAATTGCAATTCGTAGACTGTGCACAAATAGGAAAAACCCACATCCAACCCTCAGATGCAATTTTAGATCCTTCTTTGAAAATCTGTCTTAAAAAGAGAGGAAAGGCTACAATCTTCCTCTCTCCTTTCTTCTTTTTTCCTTTTTTTCCTATTTCACAGACACAGAGTACAGTCAAAAGACTGTTCCTAGTTTGATTAGAAATGTTTTGTGTGCCAATTCCTCTTTCAAATGAGTCAAGAAAGAGTCTTTTTGACTTAAGCTGTCCTTAGCAATGGCTTTTAACCATGTGGAACTTGAAAAGGCTCAGAACTCTACCAGAGATATATGAGGAAATCATGCAACAGAGGGGAAGAAAAATATTTATTTTTTCAGTGAAAGGCAAATAAAACACAAAACTACAGACTATTTTTTTTTTTTCCTGCTGGTTTGAGAAATATGGATAATGAAATTCCGCCTAAAGAAGGCAAGTTAAATTTTTGGAAAAGTTGTACCATATTGAGGAAGAATCTACTTAAATATAGACATATTAACAGTAGTAACTGCAGCTCCATTCTCTGCATTGTAATGAGTTCCTAATGCCAGCTCCCACTCCACTTTAGAGAGGAGAGCCAACACTGATTAAACAGGTGACTCACTTGCTCAAAAATCCCTGCTGTAGATGGAAATGCTTAGATCAGAGCTAAGCTAAAGTAGCTAAGGAGAAAGCCCTGAGAAGGTGTTATACAGGCTGTTTCTGGCAATGTCTCCATCATCAGGTAGTGTAGTACAGTAATAGAAGACCTGCTGATCAGAAGAATAGAATAGAATCAACCAGGTTGGAAGAGACCTCCAAGACCATCCAGTCCAACCTATCACCCAGCCCTATCCAGTAAACTAGACCATGGCACTAAGTGCCTCATTCAGTCTTCTCTTGAACACTTCCAGGGACAGCGACTCCACCACCTCCCTGGGCAGCCCATTCCAACGGCAAATCACTCTCTCTGTGAAGAGCTTCCTCCTAACATCCAGTTAGGAGAAAGTGAGGGGGAGCCAAAGGCCATATCATATGCATTTCAGAAGGCCTTCCTTCATCTTTGGTCTAGTTCTGAGGAGTGAATGCAAGGAATGGGAGCACATATCACATATTTCAGAAGAGTACATGATTTTGGTTTCATCTGAAAATATTGTAAGTTGAGTTTCCAAGACAGATCCATGATTTAATTAAAGTACAGTAAACAGGTAAGACTGGTAGATGAGCTTTAAAAGTGAGCTGAACTAAAATGCTTGTATAGACCTACAGTACAAAAGATGCTGTAGCAATTTGGCACAGAAATATCTTACATAGGAGACATGCTAGATTTTCAGTTTCATCAGGGAGTTAATATCTGATCAGAATTAAAACTATTTCAAACCTGTGGGGAAAAAAAGCCCTACCATGGTCCCTGTTAAATAATATTTTCTTAGCGTGTTTTTCCTCATTATTACTTGAGAACATTTTAAGTGTAAATAACAGCAAAGGAAGAAATTAAAGTTGTAATTCAAACACTGAGCTCTGAAATCCTCCATTGCTATAAACCAAAAGCTTCGTGTTCGATACTGTACATCTAAGTGGTATATTTGCAAACCATTTGGCTGCTAAAGTTATAACTTTCATTTCTGCTAGCAGCAGAGCCTGATTCGTGACTCACCCAGATATGTACTAGCAATGTTGACCCTGATGTTCTAGATGGTTTATGCTTAGTTAATTAAAAGTCTTGACCTTCCTCTCTAACACTTCTCTTCCTAAACCCAGCCTGAACGTACTAAGCAGAGTTATGAATGATGAAGTTTATATTATTAACATCTGCCTCTCAGTTAAGATGCTTTGCAAAACCAATTAGTATCAAATGGTGTCTGTACCTGCTGCAAAGACTGGTTTCTCTGTAAAAAATCAGTTACATGGTTTTTTATTCCTATTTTTAGGGCATTCGAGTTCTAACACCATGGCTATGTACTGAAGCATAATAGCAGCAACAGAAAACAAAAACCCTCAACTATCCTCAGTGTGAAACTGGATGAGTAAATCAATCCCATTCATGCAATATAGAGACAAGAACATGTTTCAAGTAAGCATGTTAAAAATATGTTATGCAGTGTCTCTTTATTAGCAATATTTTAAATTATTTCTAGAAGCCAAAGGCAGAGAGAGGCTTATTTGATTGCTTCATGGGTTTATTTTCATGATTTAAAATACAGCTAGTATTTTCTTCATATGAAAGAATTTTTTACCTCAATAGATTCATCTACCTAGTTACCAAGCTGACACAGAGTAGACTAGCACAGAATCCAAGCATGTGAAACTCATTT
Source organism: Tricholaema leucomelas (assembly GCA_013400475.1). Lineage (NCBI taxonomy): Eukaryota > Metazoa > Chordata > Aves > Piciformes > Lybiidae > Tricholaema lacrymosa > Tricholaema leucomelas. The sequence goes on from WAAF01020221.1 coordinate 91,067, forward strand.
ACACTAAAAATCATACACAGAATATAACTGTGTGATCACTGTGATGGCCACATAATGTGCTGTAGCTGTGCAGCAGACTCCTGTCCTCTCTGGGAGCAGTAATTTCTATTGGTTTTGTTTTCCTCACACATTACAATGTAACAACTTCCATTCTTCACAGCTAAGCCTCATGTGAAAAAAATAATTTTGAAAGAACAGTATCTGTTTTTTATCTTGTAAAACTCTGCCATTTTAAACCCATGCTCAAATCTGCCAAGAGGAGGCTGAGGGCAGACCTCATTGCTGTCTACAACTACCTGGAGGGTGGTTGTAGCCAGGTGGGGGTTGGTCTCTTCTCCCAGGCAACCAGCAACAGGACAAGGGGACACAGCCTCAAGTTGTGCCGAGGGAAGTATAGGCTGGATGTTAGGAGGAAGTTCTTCCCAGAGAGAGTGATTAGCATTGGAATGGGCTGCCCAGGGAGGTGGTGGAGTCACCGTCCCTGGGGGTGTTCAGGAAAAGACTGGGTGAGGCACTTAGTGCCATGGTTTAGTTGACTGGATAGGGCTGGGTGCTAGGTTGGACTGGATGATCTTGGAGGTCTCTTCCAACCTGATTGATTTTATTCTACTCTATTCTAAGTTAATAATTTCAAACCCATGCTCAAGTCTACCAAGTTAATCCAAGCTCAAATCCATGCTCACCTTCTAAATTTTACTTTACTTTCTATGGTCAAAAATGTTACCACGAATAAATTTTCCTTTGAAGCTGTGGGAGAAGAAACAGCAGTGTTTGCTATCTGTCACCCAATTTTAATCCCTATCCTGTCATTTTATTTGCACAGGCTAAAGAACTCTTGGAAAAGAGTGTTCTGCGTAAAGAGGTCCACACTTTTGTATCCTACCAAAAGTTTTCACTGGCAAATACTACTAATAATGTTCTTGTGTTAGTGGAGTAAAATTACTTCATACTGCTCCTTTGCACTAAATATATGTAGGGCATTTATAGTCAAAGATTATACATGTAAATTCACAAATAGATTGCCCTAAAGGCTCCTACTAGTGGCATATCAGAAAGCGTGTTTGAAAATAGTGCAGAGTATATAGTATATATTCTATAATACTTTGTATTATGACCTCATTTCTATATCACTTTGATCTTGTTTGTATCAATAAAATATTTTGTATGCTATGTACAAAGGTGGCCAAATAAGAGTCATTAAATGACATCAAATTTAAGAGACCTATAAAAGCTTTTTAAGAAAAGCTTTATTAAGATGGCTTTCTGTATTTCAGCTTGCTGTGAAGTTCTTTGACATTTCAGTGTCACATCTAATACTCCTGATCAATAATGGAATACACTGTACACTGCATTTTAGCAGGTGGAAAAGCATTTTTGTATGCCTTAGTTATCTGCTGAAGTTATCATAGTAAGAAACTCCGCTGTTAACCTGCCTTTGGATTTACTCTTCTTCTCTCTGCTTTTGATCAAATCTATGATAATTTTTATAAGATAAAATGGAAAGAGATGCTGGAAGAATAGCTCATCTGAATGCAAATGACTTGGGGTTTTTTATATACCTCTTAGGGCTTATCTTTTTATTACTGTCTCAGAAAGCAGGACAGTCTGGTTAGAGCCAGGGGCTAAATCAGAAATGACTTGACAATCCACTGATAACATGGCATTTTTAGAATATATTCACTCTTAGTCACTGGAGCTTAGAGCAGAGAATCATAAATTGTACAAGTCAATCAGCTTAGGATTTGTTTTCTACATGAAGACTTATAAAAATTTAAGTGTGTTTTACACAAAGACTTATAAAAACTTAAGCGTACTTTGTTATCTGAACTAACTTTTATTTTGAACATCTCTGACAGGCTGTCACAGGTCAGGGGAAAAAAATAAAGAAAGAATAAATAAGAGTTTTGCTTGCTAGATCTTCTTTGTTTAGGCTATTTTTAATACCTTGATCTCTGTATCACAGTATCACAGTATCATCAGGGTTGGAAGAGACCTCACAGATCATCAAGTCCAACCCGTTACCACAGAGCTCAAGGCTAGACCATGGCACCAAGTGCCACGTCCAATCCTGCCTTGAGCAGCTCCAGAGACAGCGACTCCACCACCTCCCTGGGCAGCCTGCATTGGTGATGCAGTATTAATAGAAATTATATGACTCTTATGAAACCCAGGTATTTAGGTTCTCTGAAGAAATGTAAGTAAAACACTAAAGGCAATCCATCATATATCAAAAACCTGGGGACACAGATATGCATACACACGTATTAAAGCCTTTCAAAACACTGACTTTCAGCCTCACCTTTTATCTTGACTCTTTGTACTTATGTCTTGTTCATATTTGATCTTTCCCTTTGCAGTGACTTCTTTTTTTTTTTTTTTGCTGCTATAATATCTGTGTTTATGGCTGAGGACCTAGAGTGGATTCTCATTCTGATTGCTTATGTCTCAAACTATTAGGCACAGATAATATTAAAGCATAGAAATTATCTTAGGCAGGTATTTTCATGTAGTCCAAGGTTTATTTTGGCCAGCAGGAAAAAATCTTTTTCTCTTTTGTGACCACGTGGAAGACGTCTCAGGGATAAAGTCAAACAAAAGGAACATATGGACTAGCTGACAGTGCAGGTTTTATCTCTTTGAAGCCTACACCAAGGTGGTAACAATTTCATTTAAAATGCATTCTGCATCTACTGTTAACTGTTCGTGGTTGATCTGATATCTTTTCCTACCGCACATAAGAGACTAAATAACATTTTTATTACAAAAAAGCAGAAATCTGACAGTTAGCTTCAAAAGAGTGCAGGGGCTTGCTTCTTCTTGAAGCCTGACCAACTTTTTTATTAAAAATGGAAGAAAAATAACTGCATTTGACATATATCATTAGTGTGATATCACTTCTGAGTTTCCATTTGTTTTATTCTCATTTGAGATATGGGATAATGAAAAGCGTTGAAATGGGATGTCAAGGCAGACAGTAGTTAAGGTATGGGAAGGTATGTGTCATCTGATAATCTTCAATATCAGCAGACTATTTGGTGAAGTTAAATTATTTCTTCCAAGAAAAATAACCACTTAGTGCCTTTATCTTCCCTGCTGTCTCCAGAGAAAGCACTACTAGCTATTTAAGTACACCCACTTAGCAAAGTTACTAGCTGTGTGAATATATACATTTAGCAAACTATCATTTTTAGGACACTCTGCTGAAGCAGTAGTTTATTTTTTAAGCAACTTTAACAAAAAACCAATTTTACTAAGGAAATGTGTTTCCAGTCACAATTCAGACCTCCATTGTCCTTACTAAAGAGCATTGCTTTCCTTCTGCACGGGTAAAATTGTTTGGCTAAATGTGAACACTATATAGATGTGAACTAAATATAGATTCTGCTATGCTATCAATTAACAGAGAAAAAAATAGAAGCAAAATATGCTGTTAAGAAAATTAACATACATTATTTCTCTCTGACCTTTGAGTATTAAGGTTACTCTTCATCTCTTGCATTTGTCTACATTGAGTTTGTCAGAACAGAGCAAGCAATTTGCTGCTACATCCAACTCAACCACTAGGACTATTTTTTTTCCAATTAATATTCACAATGCACAGTTCTTCCCACGATGCAGATTTGTAGGTTTTGTTTGCTTGTTTCTTTTCAGTCACAGGTAGCAAATGTTGCTTCACAAAATACAAATCAAGACAGCTATTTGCATTAGCTCCAGGTTTGGGTTTTCCTTTTTCCTTTTTCTGGAGAACACCAGCTTCCTCACTTCTTCCATGTCAAAACCCATCCCAAGCTTCCCAAACTGTATTTTTTTCAAAGGCTTGCAGATTGGATCATGAGCCAAGAAAATTATTAATTTTGTATAGACCAGTAGCAATAGCTTCAGTAAAAGGGAAAATTAAATGAAACCAACTAACCAATAGGTTAGCAAAAGGTGAGGATTAAGGTATCGGTGTATCAATTTAAGTCTCCAGTGTCCACAGCAGCTTTCAAGGGTGATAATGGATTTTAGTATCACCTTAGGGACAGATTTCAATTGTGCACTGTAACAACACTGTTCAAGCCATTATATCACTGAACTATCACTATTTCTGAAACAATTTGAATATAAAACTTTACTCTGGTCTGAATTGCGGCACTTAAGGGAATCCAAGAGGAAATTATTTTACGCATTCAACAAATTTAAAATGCATTTTGCATGCCTGACATTCTCAGTTGCCAACTTCAAAGAAATTCTAGCCCAGGATTACTCTACAAGAACCAAAAGAGGTTCCGTCTCAACACAAGGGGGAACTTCTTCACTGTAAGGGTCACAGAGCAATAGAACAGGCTCCCCAGAGAGGTTGTGGGGTCTCCTTCTCTGGAGACTTTCAAGGCTTGTCTGGATGTGTTCCTCTGTGATCTGTGTTAGATAGTATTGTCCTGCTCTGTCAGAGGGGTTGGACTCAATGATCTCCTTGGGTCTCTTCCAACCCCTAACATCCTGTGAACTGTGCACTGGTATAACTTGGGCTAGAATCTAAGGACAGAATAGAAGAAAGCTTAATCATGTGTCCTAAGAGGTCAAGATCTATGAGCTGATTAAGAAAAAGGAGCAGAAAAAGTAGGAAGAGAATGAGTAAAGTGGGTTAACATAAAGAGTCTTTGAATACTCAAGTTGTGCCTGGTTAGGTCCCCATGAATCCATATGCAGACAGAGTTACTCTATGAAGAAAATCGTGGGTTAAACATATCTCGAGTTCTCCTTGCCTCTCATCAATCAGTAAATCCAAACTTTTGAACAAATAAGAGAAATACAAATCTCACAAGGCCTAGTGGCTTCATCTCTCATATAGTGACTGTACCCCTGATGCACAAGGTTTCTTAATCAGTGTTTACTTCTTGCCTTTCCTTTTCAAAATTAGAATGCAAGCATCATGTTCATAAAGCAATGTCTCTGAAACCTAATATTCTCATCTCAATCAAAAGGAGGCAAACAGATTGGTTTTACTGCTCAGTGGCACTCTTTTTATGGACTCTCATTTCTACATGGACCACTTAGTTATAAATAATCCATGCAAAGAGCAATTAGGCCTTTTCCTTGTTTTCTGGCTTACAAACTTGATGCCTGTGCAAGCGACATAAAATATTTTAAAGCACTACAATGCAACAGAACACATTTAAATCCTTATGCTAAGAGTAATTGAATAAAACTGATATTTAAAAACTTCTCCTCTGTCATCTGATTACAGTCTCTTGATGAACCACACAATTACTGAGTCCAGACCAAAGAATCACTGCAACCTGAGGACACTTTAGAAAAGGTCATCTTTAGCACATAAAAATGATTGACTGTGATGATGAGAGAGGAAACTGACAGAAATACAAGGAGTAACACACAACTAGTGACACAGAGCTAGACCATCATAAAATTATTTCCACAATTTTCTTGGTAGAGAAACAGTGGAAGGACCATTTCTTTTAAAGAATTGTCTCATGTACTTGCACGATCATAGAATCATAGACTGCAGTGGGGTGGAAGGGACCTCTAAAGGTCATCTAGTCCAACCCCCCTGCAGTGAGAAGGTACATCCCCAACTAGATCAGGTTGTTCAGAGCCCCATCAAGCCACACTTTGAATGTCTCCAGCAATAGGGCATCTGCCATGTCTGTGGGCAACCTGTGCCAGTGTTTCACCACTCTCATAATAAAGAACTTATCATTAATGTCCATGATATGAACATTAGGAACAATATTGTCCCAGGATCATGCAGCTGACAAGGGAGAGTTAGGTCGCTGAAATATGAAAGAAAATTCTCCTTTGCTTCAGCGCGCCTTACACCAAGACTTTCTTCCACTCTGTGTAGAGAAGAAGAAAATCTTAGAATGAAATTGAGGTGGAGGGGAAAGTACAGGAGAGATAGACTATTTTGGCTTTGCCTCCATTGTTTAACATTGGAATCACAATTGTGTTTTCTCTTACCTTGCAGAAATGTTATTTATAGACTCAATACTTTAAACATAGAATCAGGTAACACTGAATTTTATAGCCAGTAGAGATGCTCCGGGAGAGTTTGCAGCAACAGCTGCAGTCTGCTCCCCTCTACACAGAAAAGATGCGCTATTGCCTAAGGAATTGCGTTGAAGGACAGAGTGAGAAAAGCTTCCTTAATATTCCAAAATATTCCAATTAATATTCCTTAATATTCCAAAATAAATTTAGACTGTGAAAGACTGGAAAGAATATTAATCTGGTTTATTCTTACACATTCTCTTTAATTCAAATTAATTATGCAGCAGAAGCATTTAGCATAAAAATACAAGCTTTGAAATGTGAGTCTTAAGTGTAGTACAGGGAAATGAAAGTGATAGAAGGAGATTGAAAGGGGCTAATTAGAAAGTGTCTGGGAGAGTATAACCATTTGACAAAAAGCACATAAGAGAAAGCGCTGTGGGCTTTAGCAGATTATTAATGGTCGGCAAGATTTATTATCCATTCACCTTTGAGATCAGCTTTTCCTACCTCCCCCCCTCAATTTAGTCTCAACTACAAAAATGCAAAACAGCAAAAGCAACTGTTGGTTTTAATGAGGTCATGAGCTAATTGTGTTCTGATTTCAAATTTTAGAGTAATAGCCCCAGGAATTTAATATCTTGCAATATACGTTACTTTAACCAGCTAAAGCCATAAGCTGAGAAACTATGACCAGATTCTCATCTTTCCAAGTCTTTCATAAAGGGTGACAATAAACATTTGTTCTGTGGTCCTCAATCCCATCAGAGGCATTAATGCTCTGAGAAAAATCCCCTTCAGTGGGTCTAAGCAGATTCCATTACTGCAATGATTTCTTTTCCCCAAGGCAAAATCGCATAGATAGTGTATCACTATAGCAGTCGCTCACTTAGTCATGCAGCTAAGCAGTAGTACTTCTCCCTCTACACAGCATTCTGAAACTAGACCCATGAGAAGAATGACTTCAGACTTCTCTACAAATGGAACTAATGTAACAGTACACCCATTAGAAACTGCACTGCATTTTAGTGCAGAAATAGAGGATTTTAAAATCATTTTCTCTATCAAAAGAAACAGATATGTTTTTGGTTACTTGCTTTTCTAAATTAAGAAGATGACTTCTGTAAACCTTGATCCCATATTTTGCTTACTAGGCATCTTCAATACAAGCAGAAAGGTGGAAAACCTGGCATTATTGGCATTACACAGTTGGAATAGGGAGTCAAGCGGAAGCAGATGTAAATCACAGACCTATCAAGTAAATCTGAAGTACTCTGCTGTTTCTCTATGCCAAGTCTTCAGATTTACCCAAGAGTTCACTACATAAAAAGACTGTATGATCCCACTTTACATTTCAGAAAATCAAGAGAAATGTGCTTTCTTTAACTTTCAAGTCCACTGGTCCATAGCTGAGCACCAGTGACAACCTGTTATCTGTTGATAATCACACTCTGGGCTTAATATGGAATCTAATAATGCAGCAAGAATCAGATATACAGATAGAAACAATGTACAAATCTATAAATAATATTTATTTGGAAATAAATATAAGTAGACAAGCAACTAGATTAGAGTTTTAGAAGGGCTTGCGTTTTAAAAGAGTGGCACGTTGCCACTGAGAACTGCAAAATGGGCTTATTTCTGAACCCACAGTCCTACATCTGTGGGAACTATAAGGGTATGGATCTCTTCTGGAAAGAAAAGAGTTTCTATTTCATCAAAGAACGAGCGGTGGGGATGGCTGATATGTGGAAAGATGAAAACCTGATACCATGATGGCTTTAGTGCAGAGCTGATGTAGAAGTTTCTTGGCTAAAGTGACTCCAGCTAGGACAAAGGCAGTATTGTAGTAGTCGGCCTGAAGGGCCAGAAATAGGCTTATACAAGTACTGGCTTGCCCAGACATGATTTTCTCCTGTGGTAAACAAGGTATACACACTCAGCTTGTGCCTGCCTTGTGCAAGGCCTCTACTTTTGCTAAATTTGGGTAAAGCAAGCCTATGGTTTCACCTAATATGGTCAAGCTTGGACATCTTCCATTCTGGTTGGCTATTCTGTGTCCAAAGGCCCATTAGTCTCAGCCCACATTGATAAAAGAAACACGCAGGTAAACAGAGTGTGCTCTGTCATCCTATTTGTGCCTCCCGTTGCCTGCTGCCATTGTTTACTGCCTTATTGTTTGCCTGGAAACTCCACTGTTGCAAGTTGTCCCAGGCTGAGAATTAGAGGGTTAAAAATCCTCTGGGGACTAGAAAATTGTTATTCAATCCCATAATTCTGCTATCTCTTTATAAACTCACAGTGAGGCCAGCTCATTCTCCTTTCCTCCCCCCTCCTGCCCTGTGTCAAGTAGGATCCACTTTATCAGGACAAACACGTAAGGATTAGGCCTGTTCTGAGGCCTCTAGAGGCTTTTGTTTAGGCCTGTGGATGGCAGAGGCATAGGGGGAGGAGGATTGGAGCACTGGGGATTATAGATTTAATTGTGGGCTGGGTGGAAAATTCAAAAGGGTTCTCCATGGCTGTTGTATCTGCATCTGTAATTTCTTTTCTGTGTCTCTCCAAATGTAATTCTGTGTTTTTTCTCCAATCCTAGATATTCATTTCTGTCAGCTCTCTCTGAAACCCATGACACATTTACCAGGAACAAGTTCTAAATGCCTCCACATGATCAGCCTGCATAGCCAGCATTACATTGTGCTAAGACTGCACATCACAAGACATCCTGCCTGCATCTGAAAGCTTCCTGCCAAGATGAGAAGTCCTGGAGACACAGATCATCCAGAGGAGCCAGAAGACAAGGTCAGAGATTGTCTCCTTTTCCCAGAAGCCTGGAAAGAATCAAGTCTTAGCAGATGACAAGACAGAATTCCCCGAAAGTGTTTGGGTTCTGTCTGAAGCTGTAGCTAACCCCGCGAATTGGGAGATAATATTTTGTGAGTAAATGTTTAAAAGCCTCTTTGTAATTCTCCATTGCCTTCTGCCATAAGCAGAAAGGATCTCCTTGAATCTATCTAGTGGGCAAGCAGTATATTGACTTCAAGCAGTATTTGGCTGCAAGAATCATCTCTTCCAGTTCACTTAATGCTTGTATCTTTGCTTTTTTTCCCCAGATCTAATTATTATCTGTAAAATGGTTTTGTGACCGTGCAAGAACCAATTATTATTAAAATTAGTGGTTGGGGGGTGATGAGAGTTCTGAATATCAAAATTAATAAACAGTATTAATTTTGGAAAAAATATAATCTCTCATTAATTAATTACCCCTTCATACCAAGCACCCACAGGTTTGCTTCAGAGAGCAAAAGAGTTGCGTCAGCAGGCATTTGTGGAACCTGTGAAGTCTTTGGGAATGTGCCTGAAAAAGAGGGTGAAACTAACTCTTCTCAAGGTCAAAGCTGCCAGATCTAGAAACCTGTGGTCATCACAGCTTCCTCTGGAGTAGTCCCGACCATGACATGACTAATGGGACTTCTGACTCACTCTGGAATGAATCATTTAGCATGCAAGGGTGTAAACCCGAGATCTTAGCAACAAAACGTGAAACAACTGCCTGTGGGTTAAGAAGAATCTTTCTAAAAGAAGAAAATCTTTCTCAAAAGAAACCAGAGGTATTGAGGGCAGGAGCTGAACACTACCACAGGAACATTTGCCCTTCAGTCACAAATGAATGGGAGACAAATGACCAAAAAGACAAATAACCAGGACTACTGAAGGAAATAGTGAGTAGAAAAAAGTCCCTAGAAAATCCAGGACACTAAAGTGAAACACATAAATACATGTGTCAGATCCTCTTCATGCTCTGTCACTGACTTGCTGAAAAGAAGTCCCTGAGGTTCTTATTTTGATGTGGAAAGATTTCCTTTTAACAAAAACAGACAAACAAGAAAAAAACACCACCCAAAAAAACCAACAACAACCCAACAACAACCCAACACATCTCAAACCTGCATTAGAACATTCCTAGCAATAATTCCGATGAGCACAATAGCAATGTAATAGCCATTTCAAGAAATGCTAGAACTATTGAGGCACATAGAGAGAGGCACAACAGAGAATGCAGTAGGATGTCTGTCATTCAAGTCATTCTGTGAGGGACTCACAAATTTTAGTTGTTTCATAAAATGACTGGTTTCAGAATACAACCAACATAAATATGATTTGTCCTTTAGTAAGGTGCAGCTCTTTATATCTTAGAGAGCATTCAGTGCACTGTGAAATAGCTGATATACAAAATATTACCAGGAAAATATTAAGACATAAAGTTTTATGGATAAGGTTTCCATGTTTCATTCTTTATGAACACTGCTTATCACATGCACAGTGTTGTCAGCTAAGAGTCCTTCTTTCTTCACCCCCTTTCTCAGCTACTGCCATTTGTGAAATAATCCTGCAAGAAACTAAGCCATTGTTAATGTCACAAATTATTAGAATATAATAGAATCAACCAGGTTGGAAGATCATCCAGTCCAACCTAGCACCCAGCCCTAGACAGTCAACTAAACCATAGCACTAAGTGCCTCATCCAGTCTTTTCCTGAACACCTGCAAGGACAGCGACTCCACCACCTCCCTGGGCAGCCCATTCCAATGCCAATCACTCTCTCTGGGAAGAACTTCCTCCTCACATCCAGCCTATACTTCCCCCTGGCACAACTTGAAACCATGTCCCCTTGTTCTGTTGCTGGTTGGTTGGGAGAAGAGACCAACCTGCTGATTCCACTCTGCTCCCTCAGTTTTGAGCTGATTCATCACAGCATTACCCCACTTCCATAGTGTGCTAACTCCACTGATTTCAAAGCAGTTGGTTCAAAAATCTGCATCAGTGAATTAGATCCACACCTTGGAAACAGGAACCAAACAGCGACACTAGAACAAGTGATATTTTATTGGTCATGGGCAGCATTTCGAATAAAAAGGAGGCAAGGCTGGTCAAATACGGAGGTGTTTCCTATAGGAGAGATTAAATAGCTATTATTCCACCAGCAACCTGAGGTTTACAAGGCCCTGTTTGGTTGGTTTTTTTTCCCAGAAGATTAAGGACTTCTAGAAGAAGGTGGGACTTTGTACAAGGACTTGTAGTGATAGGACAACAGGAAACTGACTGAAACTTAAGGAGGGCAGATTTAGACTGGAGATCAGGAAGAAATTCTTCCCAGTGAGGGTGGTGAGGCACTAGACCAAGACGCCCCCTTCTTTTGCAGAATCACATCCCTTGCTTCTCACAATTTAATACCAAAAAAATAAATCATCGCCTAAGAAAAGATTTAGACATGAATAACCTTATACGCACATAACTCCATCCAGTTTAACATTTGAGACTTCTCCCAGTGACATTTAAAATTAGTTTATATATATTTCTTTGGGGGAAAAAAAGATATTATTTTATGGATGTTTCTCATTGAAACATGTATTAGTTAGTTAGTAACATTAAGTTAACTTCGATTACATTCTGATTTTATTCTTGGGTTTATTAGGTTTTAAAGGCCACAAGACTATAATATGGTGAAGCAGCTGCAATCCAGGCTCTGCTTATTCAATCCCTTCTATGGAGATTATAAATCTCAGGTGAACACCACTAGAAGTAACTTTAGTAGTGCTGCTGGTATTTTGAATACAGGCTCTCCAGCTCCATCTTCTGGTACAGAAGTACCTAAGAAAAAGAGCCTAGCTGCAAATACCTTGTGTATGTGAAAGAAATTCCAGCAAAAATAAGTTTATCATTTATAATGTCTGACAAGATCTGGACTGGCAGCTACTTTACTGAAAGGCAATAATTTTCTCTGCCAAATTCTCACATACTTTCCCCATTTCTTCTAATCCCCAATACATAATAAAATTAGTCTCAAAGTAGCTTCGATCTACAGGGACTGGATAACAAATATTCGGGGATTATATTCAAGATTGCGACAGTCTCAAACCCTATCTTTAAACCTTATGAGACTCACTTGTTGCAGATGTCACATAACTTATTCTCAGTATTTGCACAGAAAGCTGTACCAGATTAACAGAACCAGCTCAAAAGCTAATCCTTGACTCCTTAGAATCTAACATTTCCTGAGATTACTAAGGGTTTAGTCATATAACTCAGGTTGCAATGAACTTCAAGAATTAAGTCTTTGGAAATCCATCCTACTCTTGCTTTCTCTGGCAAATTCTATTTGCAGGTGCTGAATATTCTAATCTATTCCGGAGTTAAAGCAATTCTGTGTCAAGACAAAAGCCACACTAAAACACTGGAAAGGCAATCACTTTGCTAAAGCTGGTCCAGAAACAACTTCTTAATGCAGTGTGTTAGGAAATCTTTTCAGTTGCTACTGCTCTTACTAATACTGTTTGAAGACCTTCTGCTCAAAAAGAAAACCCAAGGGAGAGAGATTTCCCTAAGTGCAGAAACAGTTCCACTGAGTGTGACTTTGTGACACAAAAGTAGAGGAGAAATTAACATGCAGATGTCTCAGAAACTGGAATATTCAAATCCTTAAAAATCATAATCTTGGAAGTTAATTTAGGAATTTAGGCTTTTGTAAGTTATTTTACATATTTGTAATGTTTTTAATTATACATAAAAGGTATCACAAATTCCCGTTATTATGCCCATTGGAACTTTTGCTTTGGCAAATAGATTATATTGTCAAAGCATTGGAGCCTGCTGAGTTACATCATCAACTGGTTGAGGCTCCTCCAAGGTGTAGAAAAACACAACAGAAAAAGGCATTTGAAAGCTGCACTCTGCAAAGAGCATTCCTAGTGCCACAAGAAAATAGAAATATACAAAACATTTGGCCTTATCTCCCTCTCTAAGACTATGCTTTGAGGTCCTTGAGTGAAGGAACTAGCTGAAGGTCACAAAGAAGAGCTATCCCAGGAAGATAATGCAGGTTTTGCATTTGTCTCCAATAGAGAAGGCAGGGTTATGTCATTTTAAAACAGTACTTGATGGGTGGGAAGAAAGAGGACAGCTGAGAAAAGTTGCTGTTTGAACACAGCTGATAGATGAGATAAAAAGGCCTTTGCCTGAGCTGTCGCCAATTAACATTTGAGACTTTCTATCAAATTCAGATCTGATTCTTAACCATTCGATTCCAGCAGGTTGCCCTGATCAGCAGGTTGTTATCTACCCTGACACAGGCCTCTACTTCTGAATTCTCTAATCCTCTATAAGGTAGAAACAAACTTTCAAAAGGGGTATCAAGACAAATAAATAAAATCAATGTACTATTTCCCTTTGCCTTTAAAATACAACCTCCCACTGATTTTGTGAGGATGGCTTCCATCTGTCTTGCCATGGGAAAGGCTATCACAGGAAATCATTTGAGCACAAAGATCCTAATACCATTGTGGTAGGCAAAGAGTTTTTAATAAATGTAGTGCTAAAGTGACATCAAAGACAACCTTTCTAGTGTATTCTTCACTCTTTAATAATCTCCATCAGAACTTTTAATTTTGTCTATCATCTAAATCTAAATGCATCTGTTTAGGACAAGATTTTACTATTATATATTAACTACAATATATTTTAACACAGAATCATAGAATCAACCAGGCTGGAAGAGACCTCCAAGATCATCCAGTCCAACCTAGCACCCAGCCCTATCCAGTCAACTAAACCATGGCACTAAGTGCCTCATCCAGTCTTTTCCTGAACATCCCCAGGGACGGTGACTCCACCACCTCCCTGGGCAGCCCATTCGAAGGGCAAATCACTCTCTCTGGCAAGAGCTTCCTCCTAACATCCAGCCTATACTTCCCCTCACACAACTTGAGGCTGTGTCCCCTTGTTCTATTGCTGGTTGTCTGGGAGAAGAGACCAACCCCACCTGGCTACAACCTCCCTTAAGGGAGCTGTAGACAGCAATGAGCTCTGCCCTGAGCCTCCTCTTCTGCAGGCTGCACACCCCCAGCTCCCACAGCCTCTCCTCACAGGGTTTGTGCTCCAGGCCCCTCACCAGCTTTGTTGCCCTTCTCTGGACACCTTCCAGCACCTCAACATCTCTCTTGAATTGAGGAGCCCAGAACTGGACACAGCACTCAAGGTGTGGCCTGACCAGTGTTGAGTACAGTGGGTTACACACTCTTGTAAAACAAAAGGCATTGCAGAAAAAACATATCTCAAGATTTTTCTTCCTACATTTAAAGAATGAATAGTATTTCTGAAATGAGCATTCAGAGCCCCACCATATTAATGTCATTCTTCTCTCTTTTCTGTTTGTGTAGTGATTTCCTTTTAACATTTTTGATTTAAATTAGTCCCTGAAGATATAACTGAAAGAAAAGTTTACTGTGATGTCAGGCTTTAGAGCCTTTCTAATTATTTCTCCCCTCCCCCAGTACCTATAAACATCTAATCTTCTCCACTATGCTGCAAGCCTATTAAAATTAGAATCCCAATTAAGAATACTCAAATGATTACATTTTGCCTGGCTGATGGCACCTCTACAGCTGCTTGATTCATCCTTCAGACTATAAAGAAAATTTTTTTTTTTAAAGAAAAAGAGAAAGAAAAAGTCCAGGAAAAGTAAAAATGGAGCCTCTTTATTTTTATATAAGACAACTCAAAAGATTTGGAGCAGGCCTCATCCTAATTATGAGTTCCTAAAGGAACTGACTTACAGAAATTACATAATGCATGGCAGTGTATCTAAATGATTGTAGTTTGTTTTTACAAACACAAACCAACATTTTCACTGCTACATGTGGTAGCTGGTCATGATGAGCTTGAAAGGAAGAGTACTGCAAGGCTAATTTCTCATCCAAACTCCATTATTTTCATGTACATCAGCACTTTATCCTCTTTGCTGAGATTTGCTGTGAATTTAAAATACCCTAAGAGAGCAAAGAGGGTATTTTTACAACAGTATTTACCTACTGTATCAGCAGGGTTCTTGTTACCCTAATTTCACAGTTCTGAGCAGCAGTTATTTGATTTATGGGAAGGACCTTTTCCATTTTATGGACAAGTAATTGAGCTCTATGATACATTAATTGACTTGCAGGGGGAATACATTAAAAGCTGTCTGGAAAAGCAAATTATTCAGGATCTTCACAATCTCAATGTCTTTTAGAACTACCACTCTAGGACCACTACAGAAGTTTGTTTTAGCTGATGACAGAGAAGCTACAATTTAGTATTTATCCAAAGAGCGTTCACTTTCTAAAATGAAAGTGAGGTTAATGTGGTTTCATGAACTACAAAACCACAAACAGAAATTTCTCTTTTCTCTCAGTTCATGATCACTCCTTAGCACAAGGTGTATCTAGGGGGAAGGACTAAGGCAAAGGATAAAATTCAATGAAGTACTGCTGGTAAAAAGAGTTAAGAGTTATTCACCAAAATTCTTGCAGAGGGGTCCCATGAGACCTCCTGCCTGCCTGAGATTCAGTGCTGCAGCTGACAATGCCCTGAATGTCAGCAATCCAGCAATTCGTGAGGAACAAGCTGTCAGATCACAGTCTGGGACCCTTATTAATATTTAATGATATTTGAGTTAATAAAAACAGAAGAGACACAAAAAGACTCCATCAAATTCATCTTTAATGCAGCTTCAGTAGTATTCATCTAAATTCTCTAATTCTATTGTGGGATTTGTTCTTTTTAAATATCCTCTGATGTTTCAGGATCACTGAAAGATAGTAGAGACTCAAAACTCCCTCTGAGTAAACAGAACTGCTCCAGTGATGAATTTGCTCCTCTGGTCCTGACCTTTATTGCCACAGTGATTTCTGCCTTTGCAAAGAGCTACTGTCCTCCTGTCAGGGTAGCATCTTCACAGTCCATTTGCACAGGTGTAAATCACAAGGCGAAGTATAAAACTATAAAGACTGAACTCCTACTTTAAAATTCCTGTTTTTATGGGTTTCTCACTGCAGGCTTTATTACTCAAAGTAGTGAATGTTAGAAATGTTAATAATGTGAATGAAATAAACAATTATGTGACATCTTTCCTAAGAAGACACTTCAATAAAGTCCTAACGAGTTCATTTGTAGGGAAGGCAGGTACAAGCTCCTCATCCAGTATAGAATCTCAGTGTTAACTGACACTAGTAAGTCAGGATTATATCACAAGTGACTGAATTTTATGAATCAGCAGGTACAGCAACAGACATGAGAAAATCTAAGGAGAAAGAACCCATGGGGCTCTGATGCAGGCATATAAATGTTGTTATGTATTACATTATTTCTATTGTACTTGGACTCAGCAAATGCTAATCTTACCTCTATCCACTTTAATGACTGGGCTTCCATAGTTCATTAGACTTCCATGTTTCTGCTTGTGACTTCCCCAAGTGGGCACTGCAAATGAAAATAAAACACCCTTTACATTCTGGATATGTCTATATCACTGTCTGAACAACCTATAATGAACCCACAGCTACACAGCAGCCAGTTTTCCAGGGTACCTCTCCTGCTCCAGTTGACCTGCTGGACCTCCAAGGCAAAAGGACAAGTACCTCTTTTTCCATAAAGTCCATAAAAATCACACAACAAAAGGCAGAAGGACAAAAGTGATTCATAAAAGCAGCAGTCTGTAATAAAAGCAGTGGAGTCAGCAGCTAGGTGTTTCACTTATGGTGTTCCACTTGCAAAAGTTCCAGTTGAGTACCTGCAGAAAAGCAGAGGTTGTAGTTTATTTCTATTTGAAGTGGTAATAGCCAGATTTCTGTTGCAATTCCAAAAACAGTGAAAAAAATCTAGGGGGTTGTTACATTTTATTCGGTTTCCAATTTCAGGCCTAATAGAAAACAAAATGGAAATTATTACAAGTATTAGGACTTAAAAGCAGAAATGTGGAAGAACATAAAATGTTATACTCAGGTTGCCTATTGCTTTTTCAGAACAAACTATACATAGAAAGTCCCTTTTTTTTTTTTTCTCCAATGAAGAAAAGATGTATCTTATAACCTCGACAGCAAGCCATAAAACCAAAGCATATCTGACTCCTCTGAATAGAAAATGTTCTTTAAAAATTCACTTTTGGGAGTATAAATATTTAATTGTCTCAAACATGTCTCAGAATCTCTGAATTACTCAAAATATTGTCAAGAACAAACAAAATGCAACCTGAACTATTTTAGTAAGGATCATCTTATGGAAAAGGTCTTACAATCTTGTGCTATTTCAGCATATTTAGATTGATAAAAAATATTTTGATGTCTGAATCTTGCAAGCAACTCTAACTCATAAAGACATCAGTAGGGAGGGAGATAATGAATGCTCCTTTAATTATCTGAATGACTACAAGGTTTTGATATATGGGCTGCCCAGGGAGGTGGTGGAGTCACCATCCCTGGAGATGTTAAAAAAAGGCCTGGATGAGGCACTTAGTGCCATGGTCTAGTTGATAGGACAGGGCTGGGTGCTAGGTTGGACTGGATGAGCTTGGAGGTCTCTTCCAAGCTGGTTGGTTCTGTGATTCTATGATATGCACAATGTTAATAAAAGTAATTTATTCACCAGGATTTTGATAGGATAAACAGTTGTTCATCACCAAGTAATGTTGCATGCAATCAGGAAACAAAGTGTCAGTAGTGGGATAAAGGGTGTCTACATCTCTATCAAAAACCTCCTCAGGTTACTTTGTGATAAATTATAAGCTCATGAACTACCTCAGTTTGAAGCCATATGATAGAAAGACTCATTACAGAACAAGTTCAGATGGATTCCACACTCCTTTTGTGCTGAATAAATGGGGCAGGCAGAAAAGTTTGACTAGATAAAGAACATAGTTTTGATTCACTTCACACCTAGTCAGACTTCCAGTAGTACTATATGCCCTCGTCAGATGAGTTGGAGGTAAGTTTTCAGGAGTAATTCACTCAGCCTTACAGATGCCAGCGCTTGATTGGTTTGTATGCATATTCTGAATCAAATGATGAACTAAATTCACTCTAATCACTGTATGGTAAGGCAGAGTGCCACATAGCCTTTTTCCCTTGCTCTAAACATTAGACAACTGGTTACACAACAAAGATTTATTAGGTTATTTGTTAAGTATTAAGTGAACCCAAATTGATCGCTGGGACTACTAATTATAAAACATACTTAGCCCAAGTTTTAATAAATAGTTATTATTAAGAGCAATTTTAAATCTAAAATGAAAAACATAATTTTTAGAGCAATTATTTGAAGAAACTGCAGAGATAGTAAGACATTATATACAGTTTAATGATTAGCAATTAAGTTATATAATCACACTAACCTTAAGACATGTAGTAAAGCAATTACTAGTGGTACGTGTTCAAAGAGGTTATCTAATCATAATATCCAATTTGACTTTGTACATAGTAAAAAATAATTTGATTAAATCTTTCAAATGATCCTTAACTGGTATGACTAAAAGTTAAAACTAGTGGCAAGGGCTAGCTTTGGAAGATAAGATTTAACCACCGACAAGTAAGAAGATACACACAGAGCGCACACATAACATATGGCTACAGTTAACACAGGTGCTCATACTGCACACAGTAATTTTCAATGAATTTAGTTCAGATAAAAAATTGAAAATTGTGGAAAATTCTGCTATACAGAGCTTGTTGGAATGATTGTAGTTGTCTGAAAAGACAGACTAGAAACAGTCCTTCTGCCGTGGAGGGCTCTGTGATGGTTTGGGTATCCCCCGGCCCCCCACACTTTAGAGATCACCCAGACTAGACTCAGTCAGCTCTGGAAATTTGAATGAAGCTTATATTTACAGCTGGCACAATTTACAAGCAGATATTTACAGTATATATATATAGATATATACAGAAATATACAATGTAAAAAGGTAATACAGACACAACTCCCCTCCCAGAAACCTGAGTCCCCAGGAGGGGCTCTCAACCACCCC
>WAAF01020221.1:109939-157565 GCA_013400475.1 Tricholaema leucomelas
CCTCACCATTGTTTTCATTTCTCAGCCTATGACCTAATTCTTCTCACCAAAACATCCCAGCTAGGCTCAAACTAGCACAGGCCCATAGGCCCAAAATAGGCTTATACCTGTTTACCTATCAAAAGGGACACAATAGACCTGGCGCCATAAAGTCTGGCCTGCCCAGGGCCTAGGTTGTGTAACGTGATTGTGTAAGCCCACAAGTCTAGCTTATGGCTTACTGGGTGCAAGGCCTGTGCTATTTCCATATTTGGGGGAGCCAGGCCTGTGGATCCTGCCTAATATGGTATGGTTTGGCTGCCATCCTGATTGGCTATTCTTGTGTCCAAAGGGCAGTTAATCTCAGCCCATGCTGGTAAAAGGAGATATGCAGGTGAACAACGTGCTTTAGCTTCACTGCTTTTGCTTCAGTGCTTTTTCTTCCCTGCTTTGCTCCCGCTTCACTGCTTTGCTTCCCTGCTCTTTGTTGTGCTCTCTCTGCTGTGCCCAGTTGTGCTGCTGCTGCTGCACACTGCCTTGTTACTTGCCTGTTAAACTCCACTGCCACATGTTACCAGAAGTAAACCCTGGATGTCTGCACACGATCGGCCTGTGTGGCCAGCGTGACATCGTGCTGAGACTGCACGACATCCTGCCTCTGCACCTGAAGGTCTCGCCTAGAATTCCTGGGCACATACACAGATCATCCAGAAGAAGCCAGGAGAACAAGGTCAGAGATTGCCTGTGTCCTTTCCCCAGAAGCCAAAAAGATTCAAACCTCAATGTCCAACAAGACAGAGTCCCCTGAAAGCATTTGGGCACTGTCTGGATTGTGGCTAGCCCCCACAAGGGTAATAATGATAATCTGTGAGTAAATGCTTTAATGCCTCTTTGTGATTCTCTATTGCCTTCTGCCATAGAGCAGAAAGAGCTTGAGCCCATCTACTGCATATTAACCCCAGGTGGCATATTAACTGCGGGGATTTTCTCTCTCTGTTTATTGTTTGAATGTTTGCTAGATAATAATAGATCTGTTTGGTGTCATTCCTAGAATGTCTTCCATAACTGTGTTAATGAACAAATGTTAATATTAAAATTCAGTGGTTGGGGGTGGCAAGAGTTCAGAACACTCAAAGTAATAAATTATATCTTTTTTATAAAATATCCTCTTGCACCAATTAGTTTCCCCTCTGCAACACCTTCTTCTCAGAAATATTCTTCCATTTCCAACAATTTATGGCAAAAAAATAGACTCTCCATTACTTTGCAGCATTTGCTACTCTAAGTAATTATGATGACGATGATTTATTTCAAATGATCTAGTTTGGGTACAATTATTAAGAAAAATAGTCTACCTCAAATATTTTAAACCTCTCATGTAAAAGGTGATATTCCAGATGTTCCAGCTCTCTACACCTCGGGATTATTTTGGAGGTAGAATAGAATAGAATAGAATCAATCAGGTTGGAAGAGACCTCCAAGATCATCCAGTCCAACCTAGCACCCAGCCCTATCCAGTCAACTAAACCATGGCACTAAGTGCCTCATCCAGGCTTTTCCTCAACACCTCCAGGGATGGTGACTCCACCACCTCCCTGGGCAGCCCTTTCCAATGGCAAATCACTCTCTCTGTGAAGAACTTCCTCCTAACATCTAGCCTATACTTCCCCCGGCACAACTTGAGGCTGTGTCCCCTTGTTCTATTGCTGGTTGCCTGGCAGAAGAGACCAACCCCCACCTGGCTACAACCACCCTTCAGGTAGTTGTAGACAGCAATGAGGTCTGCCCTCAGCCTCCTCTTCTCCAGGCTGAACAACCCCAGCTCCCTCAGCCTCTCCTCATAGGGTTTGTGTTCTAGGCCCCTTACCAGCTTTGTTNTAGCCAGGTGGGGGTTGGTCTCTCCTACCAGGCAACCAGCAACAGAATAAGGGGACAGAGTCTCAAGTTGTGCCAGGGGTGATATAGGCTGGATGTTAGGAGGAAGTTCTTCCCAGAGAGAGTGATTTGCCATTGGAATGGGCTGCCCAGGGAGGTGGTGGAGTTACCACCCCTGGAGGTCTTCAAAAAAAGACTGGATGAGGCACTTAGTGCCATGGTTTAGTTGACTGGACAGAGCTGGGTGCTAGGTTGCACTAGATGATCTTGGAGATCTCTTCCAACCTGGGTAATATTAAGATTTTATGATTTTTAGAACAAATTTGTAAATCAGTTTAGTTGCATAGAATTAGATATATAGAAGAACCACACACCCATCCCCTCAAACCTGACACTCAAATTCTTTTTCCTCAGCAATGATCATTTGATTTTTCTGCACAGGCTGTTATCTTTCTAGCAGCAGCAGCAAGCCAGTTTAAATGGTGAATCATTTTACACTGTTCCCCCGGCACCGCTAATCATGGTAATCTAATCTGTTCAAATTAACCCACATGCCACAGTTCCACAGACGATTAACCCTTGTATTTCAGTGGGTTCTGCAAATCAAATCTCAGCCACGTTACCATAATCTTCGGCACACTATGTAGATTGCTTCTGTGCATTCATAATTGTTCATAAAAGGTTTCTTTTTACGTGGATTCTCCCAACAATCAAATAATGTCTAGGTCAAATTCAGAGAAAAATAGAAACAACAAAATCAATCCATCAGCTCAACAATTCCCAGTGTCACACAGAAAACCTCACTTCTCTTTATTGTTGAAACATTTGCTGGATCTGAATCAATGAAAGCAGATTACCTTCTCTGCATCAGCCACAGATGTTCTTTTATGGAATTGGGTTTTAGCCCCAGTAGTACCTCCCAGGACATCCCCTCCTTTACACCTCAGAGGGCATCTCCCACTGCACATTGCCAAGCAAAAACTAAAGAGGAGCTCATCACGGGAGCTGACATTCACTTCACTCCTACAGTGGGATGCTGAGGGCAGCTGGGACAGACCAGCATGGCTGCACTGCTGGAATAATGGCAGGTGCTCCTCTAAGCAGAGATCCAGAAGCTGGGAGCTGAAGACAAGATCAGAAACCAGACATCTTACAGACATACAAATAGGCTTTGTAGTGTTTTGTGTAGCCTTTAGGCTGGGGATTTTCCCTGAAAACACTGCCTACCTCATTGTATTTCTGTCCAGGTCAGCTCCATAAGTACAGACTGGGTTTTGATTTGATTTGGAAGGCCAGGCTGGGATGTAGGGATGTCTTTTTCTAGTGTAGTGTTACATGGTTAAGGAGAAACTGCTCTCACCATAGCTACTTTGGGAGTTCCTTCTAACACTGCTTGTGCTTCATGGCCTATTAGGTAGCAGTTTCAAAACATATTAGGACTGACCTGAAAAAAAGAGTATTAAACTTTCTGACAAGTAATTTGACTTTCATAGGGCTCAGGTGATTAAAATTCACAGCTCTGTATCTACCACTCATGAAGGGTCATGTCTTTGTCCAAGGCAGTATGAAATAAGAAAAAAAGTGCATTTCTTCCAGAGCAAAGTGAGACAGAAAAATTTGTGCCCTGTGTGATTTCTCAGCTCTCTGGTTTGGAAAAGGGTATTAACTGCATTTGTGTGCATAAAAATCTGAGAAGAAAAACAAATAAAACAAAACAAAAGGAAAGGGGAAAAAATGTTAAAAATAAATAAATAAATGAAAAATAAGAAAAGTCCCCTGGAATTGCCTATGGATTTTCTCCTGACTCCAGACCAAGCTAGCAGTCAGTGGAGGGAGAATTTCCCAGCAGAGAGACAACAGAGAGCAGAAGGGCACACGACAGACAGCAGGGATCCATGAAATGAAGTCTCAAAGGCATCTTTGCAGTATATAATGAAATTAATATCAATGATCCTTGGTGGTCTAGAGCTTTCTGATGAGCTCATAGATGCCTGTAGAGCTTCCCAACCGAGGAGTGGGATGGAGGGGAAATCTCTTTGACTATCTGAGCAATCCTCAGGTATTGATTTGACACAGAAGTAGACACAAAGTTGACAGTAGTTAGTGACAGTTGGAGATTTTAAGATGGATATGTGAGCCCTGTGAAACACAGAAGACTGTGGGCTAATTATAAATAGCTCACAACATAAAAACAGCTCTCAGAAATAGCTGCCACAAATTCTGGAGCAATAATTTAACTTTTTTTTTCCTGTTTGTTGCCCAAACATTGTGTTGAATTTCTTACATAAGACTGAATTTCTTTAATGTTAAAAGGGCGCAAAGATTACAGGTTAAAATCTATTTCTTGATTAGACAAGCAAAGCTTGAGAAATTAGGATTTTAATAACTAGTTCCAAAACTGTATTTCATATCTATGGGATTGTTATTTACAAATAATAAGCACATTAAGTAAGCACACTCAGGCTAGAAATGTTCCTTTACAAACTTGAAGCAGGACTCCTAGTTACTTTCTCACACTACATAACAGTGACAACTTAGCCATTCCATTATAAAGCTGTAATGTAGACTAAGACCTGCATTCACTGGGAACAGTACATTTACAATGTGGAAGCTGCTAGAAGCAAATTGAGGAATGTCTTTTATTATAGCTTGGGGTGACTGTGATGTTCTTCTGTAACACATAATTAAGAATGGATGGAGGGTAAAAAGAATAAATCAGCTTTCAACAACCGTTTCTTGTGTTGTTCTTTCACAGCCCAATAAAACAATTATCTCTACCATGCCTCAAGTGACTTCAAAGTCCTCATTAGTTGATAGTAAATAATCAGAATACTGTTTAAACTATAAAGTACTTATCAACACATTCCAAATATTTTTAATTTAAGAGATTATTTGAAGATCATAGTATAATGGTTGAGTAAATCCTTTGATGATTTTTCCATCTGACAGTGCAGCCACATGCTTTGTCAGCTGAAACATTAAGTCATTTTCATGCTGTATTATCAACAGATTGGAATAGTAAGTATTTTAAACTAGTCTGAATACTTGGAAGTGCAGGTTCCTGCCTCACTGTCCATTCATAGTCATTCTTTCAATTTAGAAGCATTCACTATTTAGCAGTATAGAGAGGGGGTTTATGTTGTCTTGCTGAGAGTTTTAAGAATTCTCCCTTTAGGCAACAGTGAATTGCATGCACTGAAAAACTTAGGTACTTCAGAAGATGGGGAAGTTTAGTTACCTACTCTGCACTTAGCTGGAGAAGAAGATGAAAAAGTCCAAATTCTCTTGCAAAAAGCAAGCAGCAATGGGACAAGAAATGGAAGCAGTGCAATAGTTGTTAGTATTACTTTCCAGTCACACCACGTTTTATGTTGAACCTGTACAAGCTGACCTTCTAGGTCCCCATGAATAAAATTACATTAAAACCTCTTCTGTCTTTCAATCAAAAAGACACATTCACTTGCTTCTCCTTCACCAGGGACAGTTACTTAATCCTTTTGTTACGGATTTTCCTGCCAAATTCTTACAGTACACTTTCCTTTAATCCCCTGTTATTTGTCCTCCCCAAAGACCCAGCAGCCAGGATCAAATGAAGCTGTTTTAATACTCTTTACTGCACAGCTTGTGACTTATAAAGGATAGCAGTGCAGTTTATACCACATTAAGTTTAACCAGACTTTATGTGGAAGGAATTACACCCCACTAGCATGCTTTAACATGCTCTAAATCTGATCTAAAATACCAAGTGATAAGGTTACTATGGTCAGTCATCAAACTCAAACCACAACAGTCAGAAATCTTTTGAGCAATGTCACAATCTTTGAGTCGGGAAGCAAAGAGAAATATGCAGCAGTACAAATGCAAAGCATCTGTGCAACTCTTAGGAAGACCTTTAAGAGGCTTTAGATCACAGTAAAATTTCCACATCCCTTCAAGATGTCTGAATGCAAAATGTTTTGCATACTGCATGGAAAAATGTGTCTTCACTTACAGGAAGCTCTGTATGACTTGATTCCCAGTGGCATAAATAAATGGTTAAGTGTTCTATGCCATTGCATGAAGAATTTTTCCTTTGTCTCAGGAAATGTTCTGAACTATTCCTGCAATATTTAAATAGCAGAGCATGAGCAGAACCAGTTCTATAACACGTAGTTATGGGCTGAAGGGCATGAAATTGTCACAACCACACAAACAAATCTTACAGGTAGGTCTCAAGTACTGCTGCAGCTATATCCCTAATAAGCCCCTGAACGCAGCTGTAGCAGATCTCTTCAGTTTCCCTGTTTTGTTTTACTGGAAGGATTGCTTTCGTCTAGCCCCAGTATCTAGCTGGACTCTATGCTGTAAAAGCTCACAGAAAAAAAATTGTTCCCACTGTAGAGTCTGCAATCTGAAATTAAAATCAAGAGCTAAATAAGCATTAGGAAGCATAAGGAAACAGCAGGACTGCAGTGGTGACAGTGACGGGATGCAGTCTCAAAGTACAAGTCATTGAGACAGCTTCTTTTGGATAAAACACCAAAGACTTGTGGGAAAGGATTTGAAAGGTAGTTAAATAAGTTTGCAGATATTTTTAAAAAATCATGGTGGAAACAGTATACTTTGGTTTGTTTTTTTTTTTTCAATAATTAATAAGTGGGTAATGAAGACTGGTATCATAGGAACACTGGAGCTGGAATTGACATTTTAATGATAACTAAAATAAAGCTAAGCCCAAAAGTCCTCAAGTGATCAAGACCCTTCTGAAACATGATAACAAGAGGGAGCCAGTTTAAAAGAGCATAGAGGAGAACAGGAGCTTAAATGCAATCACTAATGGAGAACGAAAAGTATCTGAGAGGATGAGGCTGTCTATCTCCTGATACTCACTGGCGAGGATAAGCAAGTAGAAAGCTTTGCTTACTTCTCCCCCACAGAGGTAGGAAAGACTAGATGAGGAACTTTACCCTCACAGAAAATGTGACCTTGTATTTATCTGAGTAACTTTTCATTCATATTGAAACTGGTCAATTAACATTAAAAATGCAAAAGGAAAGGCTGTAAAGTCTGCCTTTGGGATCATTTATTTTTAATCATTCTTTTTAAGTAGCCAAACAAAAGCAAAAACAAACTCTGTCATACTCCCTGCTTGAGATGTGGAGCTGCATAAAACCGGCTGCTTCTCAGTCCCAGGGACACAGACACTATAAACAAACACCTCAGAACTTGACCTGGGAGTTTTGCTTGCATAGAGCCAGTGCTCATTCTGAAGTCAATGAGTGTGTGAGGACATCAACATGTTCTTCTTCACAACTAAGCTTGCTAAGAGAAACAGGTGTTGATTAAAACTGAGATTTAAGAATGCTCTTGCATGACTCTATGGGACTGTAAAATCCCTTCTTACTTTCCCTATAATATCTTTAGAAATAAACACAACCTCAGTTCTTATTATTCCTATGACTACTAGTTACTAAGACATCAGTATCAGCTTTTGATCCATGTTCCACATCATTATAAAAAGTTCAGCACCTAGATCTCATTGATTTCTATTTATATCAGGGACTTTCTATCAGTAAATCCCTGTCAAGATTGACTGCACACCCTTGTCTGTCATTCCATTGTGAATCCAAATTATCACTGCAGACACAAGCTGGCTCTGCCTGCCCTATCCTGCAGTGCTCACTCCATTTATATGTTTATGGAACAAAATATTCCTAAAGGAATTTTGTGACTAAAACATCATTTGTTAGAACAGTACTTCTATCTCACTCTTCCATTCCCTGTATTGTCACTTCCAGTATTCACATCTATATTTCAAACTTCAAATAGGAAACTATGGTTTGTGTGATGGAAAAACTAAGAATATTATTCTTAAGGAATGAGTAATCTGCCCTCCTGTTAACAACTATTGCAAAAATCAACAAAGGCTCTTTTTCCTAAGAGCAATGCCTGAATTACTATTTAAAACAGAACCTCCCTTAAGAGTAAACTCAATGACATTTAGTCAGACCTGAATCTTGTTCCCCTATTTGAACTACAACAGTAAATCAATTTAAATACTGTCCCAGAACTGTCCCCATCAGCTGCTTTGTGCTCCCTTTGCAGTTGCACATATCAGCCAGAATCCAAACACATTCCTGCCTACAAAAATGCTTTGTCTGCTAACACAATCTCTTCATAGATGGAGAGCTATGTTGCAGAAAACGTCACTAAACTAAAAGCTGGTATCTGTTTCTGTGTATTTCTTATATGAGAACTAACCCAAACAGTTTTCAGACTGTCCATTAACACTGAAGCTTTGCTAGAAGAAGGATTATAGAACATAAATGCTCTAGTTGTGATGTCTCCCTCTCTGGAGATATTCAAGACCCGCTTGGATGCATTCCAGCGTGATCTGGTGTAGGTGATCTTGCTCTAGCAGAGGGGTTGGACAAGATGATCTTTCAAGTTCTCCTCCAATCCCTAACATTCTGTGATTCTGTGATTTTTTTTTTTTCCTTCTTCCCTAATATTAGGGAAAAAAATCCAGATCTAAACAAAGTTTTTATTACTTCATATTACGAAAACCCAGATACACTTACAATTAAAACTCCGTTGCAATCATTAATGTCAAAGAAGAGTTGCTGTCCTTCCTGCTACTGTAAATAAAACCCAAGTGTAGATTTTTTTTCCCACATGTGAGTTTAATGGCTCTTTTCAAATTTTATTTCCCCTGACCACAGATGTAGAATAAGCTAAGACAGCAGTGTAAATAATTGTAGCTGTTTCTCTACAGACAGATAAAAAAGTCACAATCGTTAACAATAAACTCTAAACACCAATGATAAACAGTTAACGAGGACCATAAAAAAGAACTGGGCATCGTGAAGATCGACACATTTATGACAATTATGCATGAAATGATTATTGTGCATTTAAGATAACAGCATTCCACTGAAGGACAGTAACTGACAAAACATTGATTCTCTTCTGATTCTGGCTGGTTAAAAAAAAATAAATAAAACCAAAGAAATACTCTCTGAAACTGAGCACTTTTTCCCCTTCTGCACATTCTCCAGCTGACCATCTTTCCTCGCACAAACTTGGGATGTACACTACCCAGTTAAAGCTGTGCAAGTAAAGCAAAACGGGTCCAACTTTGCAACCAGG
Source organism: Tricholaema leucomelas (assembly GCA_013400475.1). Lineage (NCBI taxonomy): Eukaryota > Metazoa > Chordata > Aves > Piciformes > Lybiidae > Tricholaema lacrymosa > Tricholaema leucomelas. The sequence goes on from WAAF01020221.1 coordinate 118,922, forward strand.
CAAACCTCTGACTAACATTCTGTTCAATGGAGCAATCTGATCCATTTTTCACCAGGAAGAGTGGTTCTCAAGGCAAGAAATTACTTTTCTCCTTTTCATATGCAAAATACACTGAGCAGATGGGTGGAAGCTGATTGTTTTGCTTGAAACACATTTTCTCTAAACAGTTATGAAGCTGGCTCCATATACTGCACAATCAGACCAAAGACTCATTTGGGAAGGCATTTAATCATTTCCCAGTCCCATTCATCTTAATGACCCAGAGTTATCCATTTACTCAGGTACCTTGCAGAGCTGCAGTAAAGGCGCAGAGGGAGAGTCAGGAAAGTGGATTCAGGTGCAAAGAAGTAAACCAGAAATGCTAGAAAAATTATCATTCTTATCCTGTACAGTTCTGCCTTGTGACATACGTTGTGGAGAGTTCTACAGAGCAGCTACATGCAGAAAAGTAGATTTCAAACTTAAAAATTTTACTTCTTAAGATCACAGTACTCTTTGCTTTAGCTTCTTAAATCAGCACTATCTTTGACTCTTGGTTTTTGAGAATCCAAAAGCCACCTTTTGGAAGCAATTCTTTTTTGTTGTTTTTAGTGTCTTCAAGTAGCTATTTATACCAACTGATTAAAATCACCCTGCAAACAGTGGCTTCAAAAAAGCCATCTTCACCAAAGATAACTTACTGGTTTGAATTCCATTAAAGTGAATTTCTATCACAGATTTAAAACTGTCATGAAATCTTTGGATTTCTAATATTATTTAATGAATCAATTAATTAAATAAAAATATACATAAACTTATGTCTAAATGTTTAGAAAAGAGTGAACCACTACTAAAATGGAAGCAGTAGTTTCAGTCATCCAAATATTCCAATAAATGATGAGAACTGGAGAGGGAAAGCAAGAAAAAAATTTGCTCAGCTAAGGTAAACCTGAAATTAGAGTTAACAATCATTATAAAATACTTGTCCTATTTGAAGTCCCAAGAAAAACCCTACCAACCCAAATTTAGACTGAGACACAGAAGTATTTAAGATCCCTATTTAAAGGTCTTTTCATTTGACTGCTGTAGTACTACTCTTAAAGTAAACAGCATCTCCACTGCTTAGAATGAATTATTTTGTTGAGTATCTTCTATCATGTTATTAAGATCTTGATGTGTTTTTGATCCTCCTTGCCATGTGTATGTAAATTAGCACATGACCTGTCAACAGTTAAATCGCATGGGTATTTAAGTTTGAGGTACATATATGAGATACTGCTTGTAACAGCAGTTAACATTGGCAATCTCACCACAATACTTTAGAATCACTGAACTGTCGAGGATGGAAGAGGCCTTTGAGATGATCACATCCAACTGCTTACCTAGACCTCACAATCCCACCACTACTACTAAAGCACTATCATCAAACTATTTCATTTTCTCCACTAAACCATTGTGCTAGTTTGAGCCTAGCTAGAATGTTTTGGTGAGAAGAACTAGACGATAGGCTGTAAAATGAAAACAATGGTGAGGTCTACTTCCCTCACAGTCTTGCTGGGATGTGTAAAGAAGAAAGGCAAAACAAAGATTAGGTCACTTGCTTCTTCTCTTCGCTGGGGAGCTTTGCCTGCTGGGGAGAAGCTGAGGCTGCTGGCTGGACTCCATCTTGCTTTCTAACCTCACCCTCCCTTTGCTTGGCTGCTTCACCTTGCTTTTTAATCCCTCTGGCCGAACCTCCATTCTGCCTTGGGATTGGGGTAAGGTTGAGAGGGGTAGGGGAAAGGTGAGGGGTGGTTGAGAACCCCTCCTGGGGACTCAGGTTTCTGGGAGAGGAATTGTGTTTGTATTACCTTTTTTCCCTTGTATATTTCTGTCTATAACTGTATATACTGTAAATATCTGCTTGTAATTTGTGCTAGCTGTAAATATAAGCTTCATTCAAATTTCCAGAGCCAGCTGAGTCCAGTCTGGGCAATTTCTAAAAGTGGGGGGGGGGGCAGGGGATACCCAAACCATCACAACCATCCTAACAACAATCTGTTTTGAGGAACCAAATCTTATGCTACCCTAGGAAAGAAAAAAAAAGACTATAATATTAATGAATGAATTCAAGCAACGAAATCACAAAAAGGAGATATAAAATCATATTACCCTAAAGAGAACTCATATTAATTTTCATTTAATCCAACACTGTCTTAAGATCCTTACATTTTGGAACAATCTGATGCAAAGAACATGAAATTTGAGTTACAGAACTAAGATGAAATCAGTTGATAGACTTCCTTTTGTATGCAGACACATCAGGCTAATTTGTCAGGGACATTCTCATGGCGCTACAGTGCTTGGCATTAATATGCATCTGTAAAATTCCAGCTGAGCAAATAGCTGGAGAAAGTGTCAAGAAAACTCAGTTATCTGCTGTACTAATAACCACCAGGCTATACACATCATGCTGAGAAAACATCCACACAGAGCAATGTCATTACCTTAACGTTTCAGGTTGACTTGATGAGCTGTTTATTACAATTAACACAGAAGGAAATTGCTGGATAGCTACCACCTTCATTTAGGAAGTCTCTCTAACTTTCAGCTTATAATGAGCTCTGCAACATGCATTTTTGAGGATCACAACATTCAAAGCAATGTTAAATCACATATGGCAACTACCAATTTAATCCCCTCATGCTGTAATCCATAGATAGAAAGATCTTTCTAAAGAACTTCCAGTCTTCCAGCAGAAGAAATAAAATAGCTGATACTGCCTTTGAGCAGAGCATAAGTTTAATTTTCATTTTACCAGAGGTTGCCATTCCTCAGGATTTGGAGGTTTTTGTTCCTTAACTGATACATAAAGCAGTCAGTTCATCCCTTTAGCTACTGAAATTCAAATCTGCTATCCTACAGCCTATCTGTAGAGTCAGACCTTAGCAGAGGTAATATTAAATCCAAACAACATCCAAATTCTCATTAGAAAGGGAGGCTGATTTTAAGCTGCAAAACAACCTTTGCAGGAACTCAGTTACGTATTTGCCTATGCTGTATGGATCTGTGTATACAACATTACCCTTATTGCAATGATATAAAAAGGAATAATTCACACATTCAAAGACTGCACTGGGTTGGAGTGGATCCTGTGCATACAACATTACCCTTATTGCAACGATATAAAAAGGAATAATTCACACATTCAAAGATTGCACTGGGTTGGAGTGGATCCTGTGTGTACAACATTACCCTTATTGCAACGATATAAAAAGGAATAATTCACACACTCAAAGATTGCACTGGGTTGGAGTGGATCCTGTGTATACAACATTACCCTTATTGCAATGATATAAAAAGGAATAATTCACACACTCAAAGATTGCACTGGGTTAGAGTGGATCCTGTGTGTACATTACCCTTATTGCAACGATATAAAAAGGAATAATTCACACATTCAAAGATCGCATTGGGTTGGAGTTGACCCTCAGAAGTCAGCTCATCCAACACCCCTACAGTGAGCATCTAGAAACAGAGGAGGTCAAAACACAACTTCAGCTGCAGTGTCATTGTTCTTGTCCTCAAGACTATTTATGGTTATTTGGAACAGATTATGAAGTAGTAGTATAACTCCTACAGACTGCACAAATTAGCATCGAAATCCTATTGCTAACAGTACAACAGAGAAATCAAGTTGCAAATCTGTTGCTATGAATCAGATCCATGTTACTACTAGTCAGAGGGAAGGCTGGAGGGGATAGCTTGTATGCAGTGGAGATGGATGTCATGTTGTTCCTTGAAGTTTAAACAGATGTAGGCTAAAATCTGGGATAATGTAGGATTATTTCAGTTCATACTGTCTCTGTTCTATCAAGATGTAAGAATCAATTTCTGTTTGGTATAAAGAAGTGGCAGCTAAAGAGTTTAGGAAATGCTTCAGCTGACAGGCTTGTCCCCAACACATGGCTCATTCAGGAGGATTCAATAAATATTTAGATTTCAGAAGGCTTTCAAAAACTGGTTGGTAAAACACTAAGCAGTGTATTTACTTTACCAATAACCCTCACCTAACTGCTTCATCAGCCCACTAGTACTGCAATGAATAAAAGAAAATATTTGCATACAGTTAACTTCAAGCAGAAAAAAAAAAAATGATTGTGTGTGCTGAAATAGCTCATAATAAAATCCCCTCAATGAAAATTCTGTTTTAATGTTGAAAGTCTATGGTCCAGGCCATACTGCAATCCAGCAAATGAGCAAAGCACTGTAATAAGTGTCTTTTTTTTGCAAATGGCATGAAATGTTCATTTCTGCCCTTTCTATTCGTTGTTTTTCTAAGGATTAATGAAACTAGAAGTACACACTGTACATAACATATTAAATGACTTCAACCTCTATAAATTAAAATCATTTTGTTATGTAAAAACACAGACTTATTTTCACAGGAAATTAGGCATTAGAAATGAAATCTTGTGTTGGTTTTCAATGAAGTAATATCTTAGAACACTCATTCATCTGCTCCATGCTGTTGCGTCTTTCTGTTTGAAAGTTTGAAAAGTATTGCCTAAAAATAAGTTGCTTTGTGCTAAGATGCAATGTGTGTGTGACTGAATGTGAATCAGCATGCAAGCTGATCCTTGGTGTGGTGGTTTGGGTGTTTCCTCCCCCCCCCCCCCCCCCCCCCCCTNCTCTCAACCATCCCTTCACCTTCCCCCTACCCCTCTCAACCTTACCCCAGTCCCAAGGAAGAATGGAGGTTTGGCCCAGGGATTAAGAAGCAAAGTGGATTAGTTAAAAAATGGCGGATGTAATCATCCCCAACAGCAGAAGTGGCTTTATCTATGTTTTGTCTTATATTTTTATACATGGCAGCAAGCCAATGAGCAAAGTAGACATCACCATTTGTTTTGTTTTCATTTCACAGCCTATGATCTAGTCCTTCTTACCAAAACATTCTAGCTTGCTTCAAACTAGCACACTTGGTCAAGTTAAGATGTAGAGAGCAATGTTCTTTGTAAAGGGAAGATGCAAATAACTAAACTGCTAGGACAGGAGAAAAGTTCACAGCACAATTAAAAGCCCATACTGAACCAAGACCAGGTAGAAAAGATGGTTTTAATCAATAGAAAAGCTCAGATCAAAACAGTGAGGATTTTTTCTCTAATAGCAGTTCCTACTGAAATACAGTGTCAAGAAGAAGTTAGGGCAAGACTGCTCTAAATGGCAATACTTTAGTCTGAGCTGGTTTAGATAATCATCTACAGTTATCATTCATAATTTTGAAGACACTATCTGAACTTACAAGCCCCAAAATTTCAGCAGATTGACTGATTCTCTTGTTCTCATCATTTCCTATTATTTCCCTACTCCTTCCAGACTTGAGTACTACCAATTTACACACTCAAAAATAGATAAGAAACAAATGAGAGTTGCTGAAAAACTGCACCTTGTTATCTACTGCAACTTTCATGCTAAGGCTTTGAGACAGAGACTTTATTGTATCTCTTGGAAATGTTTTACATCTTCTGGGTGTGAAATCCTCTGCCTCCCTCTTTAGAGTAATTAACTGAGGCATGCATCCTACTAAGATGTTTATAATGTGGCCTTTTGCTGTTTACAGTTTTTCTTGCCATCAAACATATTGGCTACACAAATATCTAAATGAAATGTATCTTCTTCCCACTATTTGTAAACTGTAGCGAAGAGAAATTGTTTTCCTCTGTGCTAATTGTTGAGACCATATGTTACCAGGAGTAGAACGGATATTGAGTAAGATTTTATACTGCATACAAAGTGAAGAATGTATCTAGACAGTAAACCCTGGATCCCAGCCCTGAAATCCTATTTTATACTCATTCCTCTGGCTTTGGGAAGATGTTAAGACAGCCTGTAGCTTACTAGCAATAAAATATTGACATTGACAATCCCAGTTTAAGCAGATGTTCTGCAGATGCAAAGGAAGATTTAGAATGTTTTCTGGACAAGCAGCCTGAAAATTACTCTCTCACAGATGAATAAGCATCAATAGGAAACATGCTGTTGCAAGCCTTGTATTTCTGTACAACAGATAATGAAAAACCATCTGTCCATTGTAGTAATTTGCCAAGAAGCCAGTCTAGCATAGCATTTTACTTTCTGTAGTTAAAATATCCTACTAACAAAAAATATTTCTCAACTTTTTTTCATTCTGTCTGCACATAGTGAATAAAAACTTCATCGTGTTCCTCACCTCTGCTAAGGTCAGCCACACAGATAGCAAGCAGATCAGACTCTGCAAGTATAATTGTGTTTCTTTGCATTTGGAGAAGTGAAGCTTTAAACTGAAAATTTAATATTAACCTTTTATTCTGCAGGAATTCCTTTATTAAAGTATTTGATGAGCTAGGCACTTAACTATCCAGGTTGAAAAAAGGAAAGTACAATCTAAAGAAATATTTCTGGGACTAACTAGAACAATCCACAGACACTTGTCACCATTTTGAATTTCCTGATCTTCAGAAAATGATGACTGAATTCATATCGGCACGACCAGCCAAACAGGTAATATTCTGGGTTTGGATGGGATTTTCATGCACTACTTTTACCAATTAACTCTTTTTGGTTTCTTTTAGCAGGGAAAAAAAAAACCAATTCTGTGACAATTTAAAATAATGACGCCAGGGACTTTTTATGATCAATATCTAAAGCTCCAATATCCAATTCTACCCTTGATTGTCCTTCGAGTGTCTAAAGCCAATGAGTAATGAGAGATAGATTGTGCTCAGTCCTGCTTTAGTCCAACAAACAATATCAAGAATAAGTTTGCAATTAAAATTCACACAATAAAATATTTTAAGTGAACATGTATTAGTGTCAGTAGAACCATTAGTTGATAGGGCTTGGAAGGGAACCCTGGAGACAATCTAGTCCAGCCTCCCTACCAGAGCAGGTTCATCTAGATCAGGTTGCACAGGATGGTATTCAGATAAGTTTAGAATGACTCCAGCACCTCTCTGGGTAGCCTGTCCCAGTGCTCCACCACCCATGGCAAAGCCTAACCCAGTACTGCAGCACACACTTAGCATACAAGATAACTTCTACATCTCAGCAGTATCAGAAAGTACAAATCATAAAGAATCTGAACTCATCCTGCTTCGAACAACGCAGCTGATTCAGATGTTCTGGGAACAGATTAAAAAAAAAAAGTTGTATTTTCCATGTGGAATTATTTGTTCAAAGAAGCACTTCGTAACAGCCATGTTTAATTCTTGTGTGGTATCCAGTCTGGATATCCTCTAGGTTGTTGATTTTACTACCATTCATTTAGTGGTCTTTTATGTGAGAATTTTGCACACAGGCAAATACTTCTCCTGTCCCTAGAAGCTGTTGGTCTCAAGTTGCAGAACTAGAGCAGCTGCGGTGGCAATGACACTCAGACTGCCTTATACACCATTATCAGTTATGTCAGTCACCTTGATGCACTCAAAAGGAAACACTGGCAATTCCATGGGAAGGTGAAAACGGTGTAGAGTAGTTAATGTTGACAGTAGCTGCTAAAAGGTCACTTGGAGCCATTCATTAGTTGTTTGCTTTAACAGAGAGTCGTTATTATTGGCAGTAGGAATTGGCAAAAAGCAGCGCTATTGTCAGAAAGCATTAAAAGAGTGTCACTTGTCAATACTCACCCTTTTAAAGAGCAGCATGATAAGAGACCTTCAGCTTAGAAGTTAAAAGACGGAAAATAGCATAAATAATCCTGATGTGGTTTTATCCGTTCCAGTTTGGGACCAGCCTGTATGAGCAGCTGTGAGTCACTGAATTGCAAAGACAGATGACAATTGAAATAGAACTGAGAAAGTTGCACATTAGGAGGAAGTTCTTCACAATGAAGGTAGTAAAATACTAGAATAGATTGCCCAGAGATGCAAAGGAGGCCCCATGCCTGAAGCTACTGAAGATAGACAAAGGGGTTTAGAAAGGTTAGACCTACTTCAAGAAAGAACTTCTGAAGGCACAGGAGCAGCTGTGCCATTGTACTGGAAGATGAGCTGCTGAGGGAGGCAGCCAGACTGGATAGGCAAGGAGCTGTTACAGGAATTAAAGATAAAAAAGAGGGTGTACAGCCTTTGGAAAGAAGGGGAGGTATCCCAGGAAGAGTTCAAGGATGTTGCTAAGTCTTGCAGGAAAAAAATGAAAGAGACAAAAGCCCATTTAGAACTTAGGCTGCCACTACTGTTAAGAAGAATAAAAAGTGTTTCGATAAATATATCAATGGCAAGAGAAGGGGCAAGGACAACCTTCAGTCCTTATTAGATAGAGAGGGGAATACAGTGACAAAGGATGAGGAAAAGGCAGAGGTGCTTAACACCTTCTTTGCCTCAATCTTGAATAGTGGGACAGGTTGTCTCCAGGACAACAGGACTCCTGAAGTGGCAAATTGAGTCAGGGACCAGTAGAGTCCCCCTGTAATCCATGAGGACGAAGTAAGTGACCTGCTGAGCCACTTGGATCCTCACAAGTCCATGGGATCAGATGGGATCCAACCTAGGGTGCTGAGAAAGCTGGAAGATGAGTTGGCCAATCCACTCTCCATCATTTATCTACAGTCCTGGCTCACTGGAGTGGTCCCTGAAGACTGGAAGCTGGCCAATGTGATGCCCATCCACAAGAAGGGCTGGAAGGAGGAACCGGAAAACTACAGAGCTGTCAGCCTGACCTCATGCCAGGCAAGGTCATGGAACAGGTCATCTTGAGTGCCATCGCAAAGCACCTACAGGATGGCCAAGGGATCAGGCCCAGCCAGCATGGGTTTAGGAAGGGCAGGTCCTGCCTGACCAACCTGATCTCCTTTTATGATCAGGTTACCCACCAGGTGAATGTGGGGAAGGCTGTGGATGTAGTCTACCTGGATTTCAGTAAAGCTGAAAGGCTTGGCTCTGAAATGGGTCAAGAACTAGCTTGAGGGCCAGGCCTAGAGAGTGGTGGTGAATGATGCCACATCCAGTTGGCAGCCAGGCACTAGTGGTGTTCCCCAAGGAACAGTGCTGGGTCCAGGCCTGTTCAATATCTTTATTGATGACCTGAACAAGGGGATTGAGTCCAGCATTAGGAAGTTTGCAGATNAGAGAGATGTTGAGGAGCTGGAACGTGTCCAGAGAAGGGCAACAAAGCTGGTGAGGGGCCTGGAACACAAACCCTATGAGGAGAGGCTGAGGGAGCTGGGATTGTTTAGCTTGGAGAAGAGGAGGCTGAGGGCAGACCTCATTGCTGTCTGCAACTACCTTAAGGGAGGTTGTAGCCAGGTGGGGGTTGGTCTCTTCTGCCAGGCAACCAGCAATAGAACAAGGGGACACAGTCTCAAGTTGTGCAGGGGAGGTCTAGACTGGATGTTAGGAAGAAGTTGTTGCCAGAGAGAGTGATTTGCCATTGGAATGGGCTGCCCAGGGAGGTGGTGGAGTCACCATCCCTGGAGGTGTTGAGGAAAAGCCTGGATGAGGCACTTAATGCCATGGTGTAGAATGGCTAGGGCTGGATGATCTTGGAGGTGTCTTGAGTCATAATCATAAATCTGCTTGATTTTATGATTCAAACTTTGTGGACCCTGCGCAAATTAATCAAGTAAGGATGTTCCTGATATCTGCAGGGGGGTTAGACAGGATAACTTTCAAGATTCCACTCCAACTTGATGCATTCTATGATTCTAGACACCTGAAGAAACCAAGCAGAAGTGTCTTTAAGAAATAAAAATCAGGGTTGGTTCAATGCTTAAGCAACTCAGGCAGCAGTCTACAGCCACAGAGGAATGGATGTTGTCTCTTCCTTATTCTGCTCCTGATATTGTCACTGGAAGAAAGGACACAGACAAGAAGCGCTGTTGTGGAAGAAAGGATGAAAAGTTCTTCACAGCATTACCCAACAATGCTCAGTGTAACAATAGAAACATTTCTTCTGTTAGGCCTTCTCCTTTCCCTCATTCCCACTTAGAGAGAAAATGCAGATGGAGGCACAAGTCTTTCATCTTAACCTTTCCTGGCAGCTTGGAAAATAAGTAGATACCATTGAACAAGAATGGGAATATCTATTGGTTATAACACTAAAGAAAAAAACTATTAGGATCCAATATCCATTTTTAGTTCTAAATACTCAGCAATGCTAACATTTGACTGAACAATTGAGTTCAGACTCAGAAGGTGGGAGAAAGGCACAAAACCAAGTTGCATCTCCTTGTAATTTGCCTCTAAGGCATTCCAATAATGGAATTAATGTAATTTTTTTCTCCTTTTTTATGCCGTCAAGTTATATTAAAAGCATTATTAAGTGCTCCCCAAACCTACATTCTAATAAATGTCAAATCTCTAATTATTAGATATTTAAATATTTGTACTACCAGTCTTTAATAATGAGAATACACATTGCAGATATGTGTGCTGCTGTACTATTAAAGTGAGATAAATCACCCAGGGCAATTATTCACAGAGCCTTAATAAAGCTGAGTTTCTTATCAAATCCCAATAAAATAACTTCTTTTTAATATGGCCACAATTGCACTAATAATTTAGAATTATTATTTAATAACTTTCAGAATAAACACAGAGGCACTATTAATTTTCTTGAAGACACTGTAAGAGCCTGGTAGGAAGCCATTTAACAGTGGCTATTTATTGAACACCTCTAGCTCCTCTGTTCCCTTTCTGGAATAAGCAAGGTGACTCATGCCCCTAAGTAAAGCAGGTTGATTTTGTCAGTAGGTAGGATGCTGTGACACAGTTGTCAATTCCCTTTTACTTCCTACCCTTTGTGTAAGAGAGCAAAATCAGCTAAGCTACTGTAGGAAAATTTCCCTCACAACAAGCTCCTGGCAAATCTGGCAGCTCGTGGCTTGGACAGATTCACTCCGATATGGGCCAAGAACTGGCTGGAAGGCTGAGCGCAGAGAGTGGTGGTGGTGTGAATGGTGCCACATCCACTTGGCAGCCAGGCACTAGTGGTGTTCCCCAGGGATCAGTGCTGGGCCCAGTCCTGTTCAACATCTTTATTGATGATCTGGACCAAAGGATTGAGTCCAGCATCAGTAAATTTGCAGATGACACCAAGCTAGGAATAGGTATTGATCTGTTGGAAGGTAGGAGAGCCCTGCAGAGGGACCTAGACAGGCTGGATGGGTGGGCAGAGGCCAATGGGATGAGATTTAACAAGGACAAGTGCAGGGTTCTGCACTTTGGCCACAACAACCCCAAGCAGTGCTACAGGCTGGGGAAAGAGAGGCTGGAGAGCAGCCATACAGAAAGGGACCTGGGGGTACTGGTAGAGAGTAGGCTGAAGAGTAGGCCAGCAGTGTGCCCAGGTGGCCAAAAGAGACAATGGCATCCTGGCCTGTNGAAGTTGTTACCAGACAGAGTGATTGGCATTGGAATGGGCTGCCCAGGGAGTCGGTGGAGATGCCGTGCCTGGAGGTGTTCAAGAGAAGCCTGGATGAGGCTTTTAGGGACATGGTCTAGTTGACTGGATAGGGCTGGGTGCTAAGTTGGAGTGGATGATCTTGGAGGTCTCTTCCAACCTGTTTGATTCTATGATTCTCTTTCTGTCCTTCATTTCACTGTATTAATCCAAGTCTTACGTCTTCAGGGTTGCAGACAGCATTAAGGACTAATTTTGACACTGACCATAATTTTCTTCCTCATTTAAGAGTTTTCCTCTTTATTCAATTCATTAGCAACTAATGGTTTTTTTTGTTTGTTTGTTTGTTTTTTTTTAATTCATTTCCATAATGGAAGAGGTTACTGTGCTTTCACTTCAGAGATTTACATATTCTTAAGGGACTTGTTCATGCTTGTGAATCACAGAGGAAAGGTTGGTTATCATGTTACAAAAGCAATAAAACCCACAATTTACTAAAACATTACCCAAAAATATTATCCATGGAAGAATGACTCTGATTAGCTAACAGCACCAAATAGGTTTACAAGTGCAGGCTTTATGACTACTGGAAAACACTAAGTGTGACTTGCTTCTGAAAAGGAAGCTGCAACTCATAATGCGTTCACTGAGCTCTTATCCCTTTAAATCTCTCAACAAGTTGCACTCATCAGAAATAAAATCTGCATTGTATTGTTACAAATTTACAGTGTGCTAATAAAATGTTTGAAATTGGTTTTGATCTTCAGTGCTCAGAAGGAAGCTCTTAGTGCTGATAATAAATATGAATAATTTTACCAGGTAGTGACATTTAGCAATGACTGGAACTGAGCCGAAGCAACTTATTCTTTAAAATAAGTAAAAGGTGATAACCTTTGGTGATCAGTTTCAGTTACAAGAAGCAATAACACAGGATAAGTACAAGATACCCCTGTCATTTTCTTTTTAATTTTCCTAGTTGAAATAAACAAATCATTATTATTATATGTTCCAGAGATTTCCCAGCTCTGGGGCAGACTGAATTATTCAGTTCCTTCATTGCGTTTGCAGATCACATTTTCTCAGTGTTTGGTTCAGCCTTTGTCGTGTTGATTGATCTGCCACAAACAAGTAATAATGGCATACAGTGGCAGTGACTGGCTGGAGTGCAGCCCTGAGGAGAAGGACTTGGGGGTGCTGGTGGACAAGAAGTGCAACACGAGCCAGCAGTGTGCACTTGCAGCCCGGAGAGCCAACCAGATGCTGGGCTGCATCAGGAGAAGTGTGGTCAGCAGGGCAAGGGAGGTGATACTCCCCCTCTACTCTGCTCTGGTGAGACCCCACCTGGAGTACTGCATCCAGTTCTGGAGCCCCCATTACAAGAATTATGTGGATGTGCCGGAGCGTGTCCAGAGAAGGGCCACTGGGATGCTCAGAGGGCTGGAGCACCTCTTCTATGAGGACAGACTGAAAGAATTAGGGCTGTTCGGTCTGGAGAAGAGGAGGCTCACAGCTGACCTTATTGTCACTTTCCAGTATCTGAAGGGAGCCTACAAAAAAGCTGGGGAGGGACTTTTTGGGATATCAGGGAGTGCCAGGACTAGGGGAAATGGAACAAAGCTGGAGAGGGGTAGGTTCAGGCTGGAGGTGAGGAGGAAGTTGTTCAGCATGAGATTGGTGAGAGCCTGGAATGGGTTGCCCAGGGATCGAGGGTGATCGAGGCCCCATCCCTGGAGGTGTTTAAGGCTAGGCTAGATGGGGCTCTGGGCAGCCTCATCAAGGACAGCATGCCTCTGCCCATGGCAGGGGGTTGGAACTAGATGATCCTTGTGGTCCCTTCCAACCTGACTACTTCTATGATTCTAAGACTGAGAGAACTGAGGCTGTTAGTCATTAAAATAAGAGGTTGAGAGGGATTCTTGCTCTAAATCTATAAATATCTGAGGTGTCAGGGTGAAGGTGCCAGGCTCTTTTCAATGGTGCCCAGTGATAAGACAAGGAGCAATGGGTACAATCCAGAACATGGGAAATATCACCTCAGCATGAGGAGACACTTCTTTACAATGAGGGTGACAGAGCACTGGAACAAGCTGCCAGAGAGTTTGTGGATTCTCCTTCTCTGGAGACTTTCAAAACCTGTCTGGATGTGTTCCTGTGTGACCTGCCCTAAGTGATCTCGCTTTGGCAGAGGGGTCTGACTAGATGATGTCTGGAGGTCCCTTCTATCCAATTATTATTTTAATGTCATTTCAGACAGCTTACTGACAAGGAAGTGTCAGTAAGAACCTGGAAAAGAAGGGAAAATTAGTGCAGCAGCATCTCTAAGAGGTAGCTGAGTTGAGTGTATATTAAGGGAAAACTAGACAGAATTCAGCTGGATAGCTTGTGGCAGATCAGGATTATCCAAGCACAAAAGAAAGACATTGTCAAAAAATAAGCCAGCAGCCAAGTTAGTAGAAATGACAGGACAACCTTTTCTAGGTGTATGGTCTGAAGTTTCGTTAAGGCACAGATTCCAAGACTATTTTCAGTAAGATGCAAGAATTCAGACTGCAGATATTTCACAGACAGCTCATTAGTCACACAGTGCTCACTTTGCCAGGCTTCTTCCAACTGAGAGAAACTGCACTGGCACACAACAGAAAATAGTTAAATCTGTGTTAATTATGATACCTTTGTCTGTAAGCAATTTTCATTATTACAGAGAGGTCACAGGTCTGTGACTGTCAAGGTTTTCCTCAATGAGATAATTACAGTGTTCATAAAACAATCTGTATGGAAACAGGACCTATATTGCAGACGTCTCGAGCATCACTACTTACACTTATTTCGTTTACCTCATAAAAAGACATCACTTCAGCCACATGCAAGCATCCATTCTGTTAATCTCTACCTCCCTTCTGCTCTAGCTTGAATTGCTCCTCTTCTACCACACAGAGATTATTCTTATCCCCTTCATTTTGTACTAGCCCAACTGAACTAGAAACAACAACAAAAAAATCACTTCCTGAAACCTTTACAACAATTGTAACTCTCTTGTATTTGTCACTGCACAGAGATTCTCCCATTTGCAGCTTCTCATCATTTATTATTTGTAAGATAGCAAAGACACAAATAAGCTGAGGAAGAGAGCAGTTTATTTGAAATGTTACTGATTCACCTGTTGGTCAGTGAAACCAGCTCTAAGAGACTAGAAAGCTACTGAATTCCTATGGCAAAAGCAGCCATAGCAAAAGGCAGGGAGAACATAGTAATGGGATTTTCTCCCATGTTGTAGTACCAATGGGGATCAGCCCCACTGCTGTTTCCCTACACATCTCCCCTTTACTCCATCACCTATCAGCAGTGCAATCTTCTTTAGAAATCAAAGGGGTTGGAGGGTCCCAGAGATGATGTTTCTTCTTTTAAGCAGCAACTGCAAGGCTTATGCAGTGAACTACAATTTATTTTTAAGTCATTGAAATCATGAAGTAACAGAATAAAAGGATGCAAATAAAGGTTACAAAACTTCAGACTGGCTGACGTTGCAAGTAGCTTGGAGAGTTTAACAAGATGCTTTTGCTAAACTGAATTGTGTTTGTTAAGGTGAAAAACGTTCAGAATTTTCTCACAAACTGTTCACAGCTTTACCTTAAAATGTCCTGGTCTGCCTGACAAAAAAAGCCTCCACGGATTAATTAGAGGTTTGAAAGAGCTAGACAGCAGACTTCTGTCTAATAAAGATTCCTTCCTAGCTGTCCTTCCTGTCTCTGGTTGAAGAAGCCACCTGTTAAACTGGTAACAAACGATAAGTAGCCCATAACTGCAGCCACTTGCACTTTATCTGTTCTATTTGCAAGTCCTTGCAACTTCTGTTATGTCCAATTAGTTGTTTAGATTGTTTTTACCTTCTAGCGGTAAGAAGATAAGAAACTCGCTCCTAAGAACTCAATCTCTCATTAGTCTTTCCACTGAACTTGCAACTTAGCCATCACTAAACTGCTGCTATTAAAGTTAAAAAACTTCTTAATAACCCAGTTCCTTGCTCAATCTCATACTGGTATTCCCTGTACCTAATAATGTGCTCAGATGTATGCACTCCACCCTACAGGTACTGCAGATGAGTACATTTAATAGTTAATGACCTGAAAGCTGACTTTAATTTAAATTACTCCAATATTACATTCACATTCTCCCTGAGGAAATGTAGAATACTCGTGAAATACTGCTTTTAGGGTTCTTGTTTTAGTCACTGAACCTATTCATTTTAAAGAATCTATTAAAGCTTCTGCAATTTAACATTTTATTTTACGGTTACACTCAAACAAAATTAATTATTTTAGTGTCACACTGAATATTTTAACAGGAACACTTGAAGTATGTGTTACCTTTACTAACACTAGAATATACTATGCAGGAAGAGCCTTCTGCTCACAGTAGGTAAGCCATGAAAGAACTCACCACAGAATATATTCATTTTCTCAAATTACAGGATACTACATTAACTACTCAGTTGTATATATTCCTCAGGCCAGTACTATTTGTCACCCGCACATTAGTGTAAGTCCAATGCCTGAAGCATGACTCACAGCACTTCTGTCCTGAGCCATTGCTCAGATACACACTGAAAGCCATAACCTGGTGTACTGCCACACAGAGTTCCCAGTGTAGTCCCTGGAAAGAGCTGGCCAGAGAGCTGATCCTCTCAGAATCTGCTGGGTAACAGGGAATAAGATCTCCTACAGGCAATGCAGCAACTCTTTAAAAGGTATTAAGTAAGGTATCAGAGTCTGCTGGGTAGCAGAGGGTAAGATATCTTACATACATGTGGCAACTCTTTAACAAGTATTAAGGAAGCTATCAGTGCATCTGGAAAGGGCTTTTGCATAGGCTGGACGTTAGGAGGAAGTTCTTCCCAGAGAGAGTGATTTGCCATTGGAATGGGCTGCCCAGGGAGGTGGTGGAGTCACCGTCCCTGGAGGTGTTCAAGAAGAGGCTGGATGAGGCATTTAGTGCCATGGTCTAGATGACTGGATGGGGCTGGGTGGTGGGTTGGACTGGATGATCTTGGGGATCTCGTCCAACCTGCTTGATTCTATGATTCTCCTCACAGGAGTTTACTAGACCGCTGAATAAATTTACTTTCCCAGCTGTTCCACTCCTTCACTGTGTCATTGCTGGTTTCCAGTGCTGAATTCCCATTGCTAGGATCAGTGCCAGCTACAGTCTCACTAGTGACCTGGCTGCTTGTTTTTGCTGCCTAGTAGCAGGTCTTTGGGATCTTGTGTTGTGTGACTTTTCTGCAAAGGATAGTGCATCACCATTTCAGCCCTCTGTCAAAATCTTCTCTGAAACCGGGTGATGAGCACTGTCAAAGCCTCTGAAATGACCAGCTAATGTAGAAGTTGTGCTTCTGTTGCTCTTCAGCCACAATATTCTGCTTTTCTTCAAAGAGGTAGATGTCTGCACCTACATTCTGGCTTTTGGGATGTATTTTCATCCAGCAGTTTGAAGAGAACAATGTGCCGTCTGGCTCACTTTGCAAATATGCCTGGAATTTGCTTGCAAGCTTTCAACTTCAGTGTCCAGGCTGACCAATTTCTATTTCTGATACTAATTTGACTGACCCCAGGTTACACAGCTCTTTGCAGTGGATCTACCTACAACATTTCTAAAAAGTCCAAAATACTCTCTGGGCTTTACAAGTCCACAGGTATGTTTTGATGAGAATATGAACAACTTCTAAGAGTACAGAATACTCAGTGAATTTGTCAAGGATTCCAATTATGATGTTTGAGTATACGACTTTAGTCTGGTTTACTTACATTTTATCTATTTCAGACTAATAGGGCTTCCTCAAATATTCTATGCTTCACTCATCAGCCCAATCTGACTGTCATTATCTACATCAAAGAACATTTTTTGCAGCCTCTTTGTTAATTTCCAGTCTGGCATTTGAGAACAGAATTCACTCAAAGAACTTTTTTCTTCATGGGAAGCTCATGGATTAGTTTCTTCCAATGAACGCTTTTTAAGGTGAACTTTTTTATTGCAGCACGTTTGTGAAAAAGCCCTTGCCTCAGCAGAGTCACACAAATTTTACAGCCAGGCTGAAAGTATTGGGGCTATTCAGTCTAGAGAAGAGAGGGCTCTGGGGAGACCTTAGGATGCATTTAAATATTTGAAGAGGACCTACAGAAAGGCTGGAGAGGGACTGTTTGAAGAGACATGGAGTGATAGGACAAGGGGCAATGGTTTGAAACTGGATCAGGGTAGATCGAGGTTGGGCATCACAACAATGAGATATTAGGCATCTGCATAATGGGAGTGGTAAAATACTGAAACTGGTTATGCAGAGATGTGATTGAAGCCTTACTCCTGGAGACAGGCGTATCGGACTTGATGCAGCCCTGGGCGGCCTGATCAAGTGAAAGGTGTCCCTGATGACTGCATGGGAGCTGGCCAGGATGACCTTTGAGAATCCCTTCCAACCCAATGCAATCTATGAATCTGTAATTTAGGAAAAACCATGCCTTGATTATAACACATGAGGGATGAGAAGCAAGCAGTTGAAGTGCTAAAGAAGAAGAATGATAAAGCAGGTCAGTGTTGCAGAGGGCCCATAGGCCTGAAAACAGACTTGCACATGCCTTGCCCTGCGGTGAGCACATGGCCAGCACAGAGGGGCACAATGGGCCTGGTGCCATGGAGTCTGGCCTGCCCAGGCTTTAGGTTGTGTAAGCCCCCACATGCGCAGCTCATGCTTGCCAGGTGCTAGACCCATGTGAGCCCCATATTTGGAGGGTCCAGGCCTGTGGCTCCTTGCCTATTATGGTAAGGTTGGCTGACTACTGACCTGATTGGTTACTGGTGGCCAATGAGACCATTGATCTCGGCCCACAGTTAATAAATAGACATGCACAGGCTCACATGCCAGTGCATCCACTCGCCAGTGCATTTGTGTGCCGGTGCATTCACTCACGAGCTCACTCACCCATATGTGCATTGAGTTGCTCAGTAGCCTGCGTACTTACTTGCAGAGCTCACTTTAGCCTGTCTTTACGGGGCTCAGACTCCCCGTGCAGCCGTGCATCTCACTGCACGCCCATTGCCTTATTGCCTGGTGTGTGCCATCGCCACGAGTTACCAGGAGCAGACTCACTTATCTGCACGGGATCGCCTTTCCTCTGCACCTGCAAATCCTGCCTAGAAGTTCCCTGGACACAGCAGCCAGAGGGACCCAGCAGCAGATGGTCGGAGAGTATTGCCCCTGAAACCAGGAGTATTCCAGCCTCGGAGTCCACGGGTGGAGACCCTGAGGAATTGGACACTTTACATAGGCTGTGACGTAGCCCGGAGGATGATTTATATTTAATTAGAATCGTGAGTAAATACCTCTCTAATTTCTATTGTGCCTGCCATAGAGCAGAAAGCTTTCAGCCCACCCTGCTGGGCAAATAGTACATAGACCCCAAACGGCAGTAGCCGCGGGGAAAACTCTCTCTGTTTAATAGTTGTATGCTATTAATTGTAATATAGTTATTAATAAGCCGTTTGTGATTATTCCCATCAGGTTCTTCCACAACCGTGAGACTCCTATTTAATATTAATATAGTGGTTGGGGGGGATGATGAGAGTTCAGAATATTGAGTTTAATAAATATATTTTTATAAATACTATCTCGCACCAGTTGATTTCTCCCCTTCGCCACGAACCGGCATAGGCAGCAGAATCCCCCTCCGCAACAGTCAGTAGTGAAATTATGCAACATCCTAAACCAATTCTAACAGATACTCTGTTGTCTACTTCAAAAACTCAGCCCTTAAAAAAACGGTCGTGCCTCACTGCTGCAGCTCAAAGCTTTTATTTAGACTCTAAACTGTAGCCTCAAATCCAACTTAGTAACCTCTTTTTGGTATCAGCTGCAGTGAACATACATGTTTTATTTCAACAATTATGTCATTAAGTGTTTGGATTAAGCATTTTCGTAGTCCATCTGCACAATTAAATAGTTGTGGCTTTATGGTGGGAAATTTCTAGCTACAGTGAATGCAGTGGCTGATCTCATTTACATGCAAGTAAGCCATCACCTAATTCCCCACATAATGTATAAAAAGAAAAACTATTTCAATGCCATCCCAAATGCACATGACAGCACAAATAAAGTGCTTTCCAGCTTTATGGTATCCATTACAATTAATTATCCATAAAGTCCTTGGCATAAACTGTGAAAAAGCCTTTCCTTTGGAATAAATGGAACTCCATCAGAGTTACACAGGCACCTGAGCTGACTGCAAATGAAAGCAAATTTTCATTGGCATTTTGTTACAAACAAAAGCCTTTTCTCTAGGAAGATGTTTGACACGAGCTTTTACTGCCTTGAATTTCTAATATAACAGAGAGCAAAATGTTTTTGCTAGAGATAAAGCTAAGAAGGAATGCTTTATGATATTTCAAGAGATAAGGCAAATAACAAAAGATGAATGTTTTAGTGTCAGTCTTATGCCTTTATAACATCAGCAGTGCTGTATCACAATTGTTCATGAAAGTTTGTTCTGTGTCAATTAGACTGCCCATTATCCTGCCATGAATCAAACATCATGGAGAAATCACTTATAACATGTAAGGAGAAAGAGCATGCAAGCAAACTACATGCTAGAAATGAAAGTGGAAGGAATTAGCTAAACTGATGTGAAAGACCAAGCTAAAGACTAAAAATGCCTTTGTTTGGTCTAAAGGTTATGGAGTTGACAAAAGCTCAGCATTTTGTAATGAATTCCTCCTTCCTTCAGGGCTGGAATACCAAAGAAAAAATAGCATTTTACCATTTTAGTCCTGTGCTAAGTCTTGTCTCAACACCTCATTTCTCAAGGTTAATATTGGCCTTTAATTGACCCTAAATAAATTCTGCTTATTATAGGTACTAAAGTTACCTTTTGTAGGAGAGTCAGTTTTGGCTGTGTTACAAACTCTGCGTTGTAGATATTTTAAACTCTATCCTTCCTCTTGGTGAAATTATTTCTCTAACAATGGATATTCTAGGTGGCTATTTTGGGATGGACCTATATCAAAAGTGATTGCACCAAGCTGTCATTAAAATACAAATAAAAGAAAATTCAGCAGGACTACTACACTCCTCAGATACTCCATATCTGTTTCACAGCCTTTCAGGTATCAGCACTTATATTTGTATCGATTTTATAATGAACGCATACAAGATGAAGTATTTTTTCTTGCTCTGACATGTTCACTACTCCTTTTCTTGCCTAAGTGAGGTGCAGTGTCCCACTGAGCATATTTTAAAAGAGGAAGTTGAATGGAAGTGGAATAAGTTTCTCTTACAGAGTAACTATTATACAGCATCTCTTCCAGATGATACCAGTTTAATACATTAAACGTGTGATTTAATTAACTACGCAATGCACAATCTACATGAAAGTACAATTTGGAACACTGTTAGAACATTTAGTGAATGACACTAAGAAGCAGAATGCCTATCCCTTCACTCTCAGCCTACATACAGATTCAAGAGATTAAAGAGATTATGCAAGATTCCTCTGTTTAAGAATTTCAAGTCCTAATGGTTGTGAGTTAGGCTGGAGTGAGAGACCAAAACATTGCCAGTCAGAACTTTAGGAAGCTCTAGTAGGAGATTCATGACTAGCAAGACATTCAACTCGTTGAGGGCTCCTGAAGATGCTGTTTGTATTGAGATAGGATCTAAACCATCAGCAAAACTATTGGAAGTCAGAGATAGATTTTGCACTTACTCACTAGAAGACAAGGAGTTTTTGTTAGGACATGAACTGTAGCTTTTTCTCTGCCACTATTTCAGCAATATTCTAGATCTTTGCAGGGAGGAAGAAGTAGAGGGTTTTAATATTTTAATTTTGACACATTTAAAAGTTTCAAAGTTCTGTTGCACATTCAAGTACTTCATATCAGTTAGATTTAACTGCTCTCCAAATAAACTTCTGTTTTGGATAAAAATATGAACATAGAGAGCAGTGTAGTTGGGTCAAAATGTACTTGGTGCCCTATTATTTTATCTGTAGCACTACCTGGGTTTTTAATAGCCTTCATACTGCTTTAGATCACAAAGGCAAAGCTAATTGGACTTCACAGAGGACAAAGAAAAGAAAACATTACAATCTTTTGAAAATAGCTATCTCAGAGGCTTGTAATTTCAAAGTGCCTTTCCTCCCTCTTAAGAGAAGTAGTCCCCTGCTACCTTTCTCATAACAAGACGATAGTTTAACTATATACCACAAAACACAGCAGATGGTAACACAAGCTGTTCTATTACTGCTGTGCACTGGCAGCAATACCAGTAGTTCCATTACATATTTGGGGTTACCGGCCAGAACCCCTAGTTGGGAATCAAGGGTCACTACAGTGGGTGCTGAAACACTGTGTAATGACCTTGCAATAAAATTCACAACTGAGAGGTAGACTGAAATATTGAACTATAAGAGAGCTAACATGAAAAGCCAGGAAAATCTACAATAACAATTGCTGCCTTGCTAGCCAGGGTAAATCACTATGGCTGAATTAAAAGTTATTACATCCAGCATATGCTTTGATTTAAGTAGTTTTGTATGCAGCTGCTCACCAAATGAGAATTTTTACCAGTCAAGGAATTTATGTATTAACAGAGAATCTGAGTAGCTTGTTATACAGGAAGGTGTTTGTCATCATGAGACAGACATAATGATGATGTGGACATGTAATGACAGAAACAAAGGCTGAGAAGCAACTAGGAAAGGTGGAGTGAGCTCATGTTAATTAAAAAATATAAAGTTAGAAAAATTAAATATTAAAAAGGCAGAAGATGGCCAGCATAAATTACACCCTGCTGACATCCTTTAAACACAAGATGTATTTTTTTCACTATTATTATTTTTATAGAGAGGAAGGGATGCATTTTGAAGAAGATCCAGGATTTGTATTAAACTTTTGAGTTAGTTATAAAGCCTTATCTTTGCTAAATGACATTAGTTGGATGAGAAACATCTCTATAAACTCCACTGGCTTATACATGGCTCAAAATTGTAATTAAAATGCCAAAATATCAGCTGTCTGCATGGCAACCCAAAATTGTGGTAGGTATCATCTGTTACAAGCAGGAACAATAACCTTCAAAGGTAGATAATATCATGGTAATTCATAGAGTCATACAATACCAGGATGGGAGGGACCTCAAGAATCATCTAGTCAAACCTTTCAGGGTAAGAAGGCAGTTTAAATGAGATGGCCCAGGGTTTCAGGGTAAGAAGGCAGTTTAAATGAGATGGCCCAGCATCCTGTCCAGCTGGGCTTTGAAACTGTGCTCAAAACTGAATTTTGCTCTAGCAAATCTTCCAGGATTTTCTGAATCAATACGGTCTGTCAATGCTATTTTGATAAGAAACTTGTCTCTAAACCTGTATTTTCTACACCACTTTGGGCAGCTGCTCAGTAAGTCTATTTTTTTCAGTTGTTGCACAGAAAAGAGTGAACTATTATAAGCTTGCCAGGGTTCCAAACTAAGGAGATTGCACTACTCAAATACTATTCAAGCAAATTTCATTTTTTTTTCCAACTTCCTTGAAAAGAGCTTCCAAGATAACTTATTTCATAGATAATAATTATTGCATTAAAACAGATTAAAACTTATTACGTTATTTATAGTTCAAAGTTATCTTTCCTTCAGGCAGTGTATTTATATTTTTCATCAGGATTAACCATTTTTTACCAAGGATTTTTAAAAAGGATGCTACTCGCACATTTAAGTCAATCCATTACACCTGTAAGTCTATTTTGGAGAGATTTCTGAGGATTTATTTCACAATAGATGGGCTTAATGCATATTTCAATGGGAGACAGGATGGGTGGTTGGAGAGATACAGAGAGATGATCCATGGATCAGCCTCCTAACAGAAGAATTTGGTATTACAAGAGAGAGAGGGGAAGCAAACAGACTGGTTTGGTATACGAGGTTGGTATTCGAGGCAATTTTTTTCAATCTATCTTCTCTTTCAGTAGATACAAAAAAAAAAATATTGAAGCCAATCAGAACATTTCCTTTAGGAGCATATGCAATTACTGCCCATTAATGTACATATTCTTGTGTGCTTTGTTAGCTGCTAGAGAATTTCAGAGGTGCAGCCACGTGGCAAAAGCAATTTCTGCACTGGTCTCCTAAATTTAAACAAAACACCCAGAACATCAGGCCCTGCTCCAGTTATTTTCCTTTAGCTGCTGACTTGCTATAACAGAACTCTTGAAGAACTTCATGGAAATTCTAAATGTTGACTACATATTGCTAAAGATTGCTGCAAAAGAATCTGGTTCTCAGATCATTCTTAAAAGTGCCAATATAGTTTATTTTTTTTTTTTACTCATACCAATCCAAATGCACAGCTACATTGTTTCCCTGTGGTGAAACATTTGCATGTTGACTCTCCTTTAAATTGCTCAGTGTATTCAATGTTCTACTTTAATTTGTTCAATGTATTGCTACACACGCCAAAGGATTTCTTTCCCTAGGAGGAAAATTAATAATCATAGAATCAAGCAGGTCAGAAGAGACCTCCAGGATCATCCAGTCCAAGCTGTCACTCAGCCCTGGCCAACCAACTAGAGCATGGCACTAAGTGCCTCATCCAATCTTTTCCTGAACACCTCCAGGGACGGTGACTCCACCACCTCCCTGGGCAGCCCATTCCAATGGCAAATCACTCTCTCTGTCAAGAACTTCCTCCTAACATCCAACATAGACCTCCTACGGCACAACTTGAGACTGTGACCCCTTGTTCTGTTGCTGGTTGCCAACTCCCACCTGGCTACAGCCTCCCTTCAGGTAGTTGTAGACAGCAATGAGGTCAGCCCTGAGCCTCCTCTTCTCCAGGCTAAACGACCCCAGCTCCCTCAGCCTCTTCTAACAGGGCTGTGTTCCAGGCCTCTCACCAGCTTCATCACCCTTCTCTGGGCACATTCCAGTATCTCAACATCTCTCTTGAATTGAGGAGTCCAGAACTGGACACAATACTAAAGACGTGGCCTAATAAATCTTTCCTCTCTTGGGCATAAATAATAGTATCTGATACAAAAAGAAAAAAAAACCACCACGAAACAAAACAACGAAACAAACAAAAAAAACCCCACAAAACCACCACACACCATAGTACATTTCCCAGAAATTTCTAAAAATGCCAACAGAAGAAGTGTTTTGGGTTTTTTTTTCACTCCAGCTATTGTGTAGTAATCTAATTTGGTTTAGTAGACACTAGCCAACTACTTAACTACTTTGTTTCATCTAGAATCAGCAGACCCTTCCTTTGCTTCGTAACATCCATGCTAACAAATTGTTGTGCATCATATCTGGCCACAAGATTTCCCTGAACTGTTAATGAGGGTTGGTGACTTCAATCTGATTAGGTATAAACCAGAGAGATTACTCTTCAAAGTTTCTGGTGTTTGTTCAATGCTTATTTCATTCAGCCTGAGTGCACTTAGTGTTTCAGTGGAGAAATAAAAAGCCGGTGCTATGTTTTGCACAACATTCTCAAGCAGCGTAGGAGGGAAGCAGGGTTTACATGAGATTTTTTTTTGCTTATTTTGTTGTTTTGAGGGAAGCATTTTCCACTGCTTGCCATCTCTTTGCCATACATTTTTGCTTTATGCAGCAGCATTTGTTTACATTTGAATGACACATCAAACACACTAAAAGCTCTTTGTCATGTTTTATCAATGTTTTCCAGCTCGTGTCCTGCTTCCGTACTGACAAGCTTGACAAAGGAATTCTTGTTGGATAGGGAATTAATTAGACACACAAAATTTCATCAAATTTCTGCAGATTGTTTGTATTCTGTGTTACCCTTGAGGGACACATATGCAGAAAACAACTGAATGTATTTTTCTCTCAAGAAATAACTGGAGCTCTTTAGCAGGTAATAAGGACAAGGCGGTATTTTGAACCCTACCACTCAGAAAATAATCTAGCATGCTTTCCTTCTTGGGCAGTCATCTTAGCTGGGATTCAAACAGAACACTGAGTGAGGTTAAAGTAAAAAAAAAAAGTGATTATTCTGCTTTTCTGGTATATGACATTTACTGTTCATGGGTTGCTGAAAAATACTGGCTCTGTCAAAAACACTGCTGGGAAAGATTTTGTATTTCTAGGGAATAAGAATTAAATTTTTGTCCATTTATCAGAAAAAGTTTCTCAGTATCTCACAGGAGATACCATGCTGTTATTCATACTATTACCCATCTTTCAAAGAAGGGCTCCAACTGGATTTCCTGACCCATATTACAGGCTGTATCTTTCATGTGAGATGTTACACACTGACCAATATGCAGAAGCAAGAGCTGAAGGCACAGGGGACTATCAGCAACATGGAATTCCTCATATTTTCCAGGAAGGTTTTTATTTTCACATAATGTGGGTATTTTGTTTTCCAGTAGATTTTGGGGGTTTAACAGCCTCTTGGGCTGCATGAGTGCATTGCCAGCTCGTAGTGAGCCTCTTGTCAGCAAGACTCCCAAGTCTTTTTCTTCAACACTACCCTCAACCCACTGTGCAGCCAACCTGGATTTGTGCCTGAGGTTGGCCTGGCCCAGATGCAATGAAAGGCTTCTAGTGGAAATAAAAACTCTGTTAAAAGGGAAATCGGTCTGATAAATAACACAGTAGCAATGAGAATATCAAGGCCTGATGTTACAATGTGAATAGAAGCATTTTTCAACATTTTCTCTTTCCATTAAACACTGATTCTGTCACGTGTAAAATTCCACATCCTTCATTTATAGTCTTATCTTTTACCCCTGTAAAAATATATTGATATCAGAAATTCAGCATTCCAGACTAAGTCCCAAAAGATATGAACATAAAATATCCTGCTGTAAATTCCTATATCAAATATATTAAATAAGGGAAAACTTAGCTCCTAAGTGATTCATTCCTTAATGACATTCGAACAATACTCATGAGAAAAGATTGCAAAATTCAAATGAAGGTGGATGGATTTTAACTGTCAGTTATTAATTGTAGTTGCACAATTTGCTCCAATAAGAAAGTCATCTTTAGCGCCATGCATGTTGTCAATGCATCCAAAAAGTTAGAACTGAAAACAGGCAAAAACTGCAAGCAGCAAGAGCTGTGCTTCATCAGTAGTCTTTCCACTAATGACAAAAATAAGAGGAGAGTGCGACTGTAGTACTCCCTGCATTAATAAGAACACTAATAAAAATCTATCTGGGTTTACTGGGTGAGGAGCCAAGGCACATGGACCAAAACACCTGGTTAAAGTAATGCCTGACCAATTCCTTTTTATGTAAAGTTCCTAAAGTAATAAGAACTGAATCTGACATTTAGGGAAAAGAGCAAGAGCACTTTTCTACTTAATTATCCACAGCCTGAAAGTACTTCAGTCCTATACTTTTCCCTTTCATTACAGTATTATATAAGCAGCATTAGAACAGGAGGAACACTAGGTCTTATACTTCAGTAATTCCACTGTCTTAAAAAAGGTCTTCTCATTATATGAGCAGCAAAGTAATGCACTAGCACAGTTTAGAACTCCACTGCTTTGGCATATCATAAATATTTAGGTGAGGGGTTTTGCGTTTCCCCTCCTCTCCACTCTCTGTTCCAGAGTAATTACAGCCTGCTAGTACCGGCTCTTCCTTCTACCTCAGTAGAAGACCTTGTTAGGTCTGTTTTCCTAATTACACCAGTCATGGCAGAGGGAAAGTCACTCCTACTACAAGGAGTGTCTTTCCATTCAGGAGAAGAGTCCTGCTAGAACTGCTATACAAGAATCCCTATCCTTTACAGAGCTGTGGGGGAATTTTACTTTGGTGAGTTGCTCTTAACAGAAAAATATTGCATACAGCAGGAAACAGAAACCTATTGTTTTTAAACATTTTGGGAAACTACCTGTCATGAACTTGACAACATTAACTAAGCTTTGGGTAAAATAAGACAGTTCTGTTCTTAAAATGTTCTCAAGGCCTTTAGTAGTTTGCATATTTTCTTGGTTATGTTTTAAACAGCACTACACCTTCCATACTTGTATAATATTAGTTCCAACACAAGGACTGTTCCTACTTCAGCCTGTAGCTCCACCACAGCTAGTTTGAGATTATGGAAAAACAGAGATTAGTTGAAGAGCATTCCATGTCAGGATACAGTCTAATCACCTTCAGAATGATAAGAAATATTGGCAGTATTTTGCACCTGTTGTTAGAAAACCACTTATACTAGAAGTCAGAGCAGTAGAAGCAAACTTCAGTTTACTCTCCTTCCCTATTACAAAAGTATATATAGCTTCCTCAAGAAGTTTTCCACATTACAGTACTGTGAAGATGGAGTTGAGAGGAAAATATATGTCCACCTACTTACTGAGGAGGAACAAAGCATAATGTATACGGTTAACACTCCAGGAGGAGTGTCCCTGAACTTGAAACCTGACCTCAGAGGGTCCTGACCCCTCCTCAGGGGTGGGTCTGGACAGCCCCAGGTGAGGGTTAGCCCACTCCCCCCCTTCCTGTCCCTTAAAAGCAGGGGGACTTCCTGTTCTTTCTCTCTTGGGACACTGCATCTCTCCACACACACGTGGCCATCAGCATCATCACCACCACAAACTCGGGTTGTAATCATACCTTTTTGTATTTGTTATCCCTCCTTCCCTACACCCTTTGTAACCTCTCTACCTTTGATACCCTTTTCAAGTTATTGTTAAACTTGTTTTCCTTTTTTAACTTCCAAATCGAGTGAGACTGATTTATTTGGTGGGTTATTCTATCAAAATTATTATTGTCTCTGGGGATTTAATTCTAACCCCAGACACATAACATTACAGTTTTGCAGGTCTTTTTTTACTCAAAGTAAAATTGTCCAGATTTTACCAGCAGGATGCTCTAAACAAATTTCTTAACTGAAATCAGGCTCTGAGGAAGCAAAATCTCTTGCAGACCAAAAGCTAAACAAGAACTTTTGAAAACAGGGGATTTGCTTATTAATTTCCTTGCAATAGAAATTGGCTACTTTGACTGCAGCATCTGGTTGGACCATATTCCACATCAGGAATTCATTGCACAGCTAGTGACAGAGGTGGTGTAAACACCAAAAAAAAAAAGAGGAGTATTTTCTGTGCCATGACAATGGTGACAGTTTTCTGCATGCTGCCTACTAGAAGCACATGGAATAGCTCAGTTGTTTAATAACTCAGTTTAACGGGTCAGCATTGTTACATAAAGCTAAACCAGAACACTCTGTGACAAAGCAACCAGCAATAGAACAAGGGGACACAGTCTCAAGTTGTCTTCAAGGAGAAGTATAGGCTGGATGTCAGGAGGAAGTTCTTCACAGAGAGAGTGATTGGCATTGGAATGGGCTGCCCAGGTAGGTGGTGGAGTCACCATCCCTGGGGGTGTTGAAGAAAAGACTGGATGGGGCACTTAGTGCCATGGTCTAGTTGACTGCATAGGGCTGGGTGATAGGTTGGACTGGATGATCTTGGAGGTCTCTTCCAACCTGGTTGATTCTATGAAAGCTAAAATGCTTAGGAAATTCTTACTATATCTAAAAACTGGAACTCATTCAGCCTTGTGGAACCAGATACAAAGCAATACATTTCTTTTAAAGTGTTGCTGTATCTTGAGAAAGAAACATCTATGAGACCACAAGAAATAAAGAAATAAAGCAACCTATCAGTATACAGTATGAGTTTACCTGCAAAGCAATATTTTCCAGTAGCAAATAAATAAATAAGCAAACCTCATACTTTCTGTGAAAAACAAGTTACATACCACAGAATCCCAGCATGGTAAGGGTTGAAACAGACCTCTGGAGATGATCTAGTCCAATCTCCCCGTTAAAGCAAACTTACCTTTATCCACTATTTTTCAGTAAGCAAAATGAGGCTGACTATAAAAACAAAACTCCGGAATTTAATGGGGAAGAAAACTTTGTATAAGTAATTGCAAGATAGCTGAGGAACTCAAGCTTATCTCTTAATTATTCATGTTTCTGTTTTCATTTTCAACTACTCTGGAGCTGCTGATGCTGGCACTCTCTACTAGCTTTAAGAATCCTTTCAGCTCAACTCTGCCAAATTAAGCTGTCACTTTCTATTAAAAAATCTATAGCAGGAAGTTTTTAATCTTCTGATTTATACTTTGTAGTATGAAGTCAAAGTTTAAATTAGGACGATATCAGCTTATGAAATAAAGCCTAAGCAATGCAGTGACAACCACCAGCAAAGAAAAACTTTCTGCTCGCATCAAAGCACACAGCAGAGCGATTTCAGCCTTTATCTTTGAAGGTTTTACTTTATAAAGTCTTGGTTCAGTCTCCCTGTGCTAGTTTGAAGCTAGCTAGAATGTTTTGGTGAGAAGAATTAGATCATAGGCTGAGAAATTAAAACAATGGTGAGGTCTACTTCCCTCACAGCCTTGCTGAGATGTGTAAAGAAGAANTATTTCTGTCTATATCTGTATATACTGTAAATATCTGCTTGTACATTGTGCCAGCTGTAAATACAAGCTTCATTCAAATTTCCAGAGCCAGCTGAGTCTAGTCTGGGTGATTTCTAAAGTGTGGGGGACACCCCAAACCATCACACTCCCAGTCTTGTCTAAACTAGCATTGCCTATGGATTGACAGAACTCTTCTGAAGAAAGATATCACTTGTCATCAAGTGTCTGACCTGCTACACCTGCTACTTGTCTGCCGTTCAGTGTGTAACCACCAGGCAGTGGCATAGTTCAGTGGAATTAACATTTCCTTACAAGCCACTCCTTCACAAACCTTCACAAGGAACTCAAGGCTCCACGTTTCCCTGTGCTGACAATTAAACTAAACCAACTCTAGTAGTGATACAGCTTCATGAAATATTATTCCCTCTTATATTTATTTCCCTTTAGAACTGTCTTTCTTTTACAGTTTTTCTTCCAAAGATTTTCCACTTCAATGCTACTGCTCCTGTATTTAATGCTACCACTCCTGTATTTTCAATCACTGTTTTCTACTCCTATTTTTTCCTACCTCTACCCTTCTGATGTTTGGGGGTTTTCCCTTATTTCCTGATGGTTATGTCTCTTGTTTTCTGTACAGGCAAAACCCACTATTTACTTTCAATTCTCCATTTGCTCCAGTGATACTTCAAAGCCAGTTCTCTCCACTGACACAGATCGTTCTAAAAATGTGCTTTTGTACTTCTGTTTGAGGCAATATTTTTCTCAGTGCCTTGTAAAAGTCTAACATAAGACGAGCATAAATAGAACCTTTCACTGGCATTATAATTTAACCATGTATTCATTGAACCACTAGATTAGTGTTTAAAAATAGAAAATTAACTTACATGATTTAAGCTTTCTTTTTATTAAGCTCAACACTGAGTCTTGCATACTACAAATGTTTAGCTTCCTTTACTCTCAAGCTAGAAACTGAAATATTCTCTTGGTAGCAAGCAGGCACACATAGCATGTACTACATTGATTATTTATAGAAATACACAACATGAGAAGTTTTAACAAGACATCTGATGGAGCAACAGGTCTCTGAAGTTTCCAAACTGATTTACCAACCTAAGAAGTTTTGCAGTGTTTGAAACTATTTGAATTCCCACCCCACCACAACTACACTTCAAAGCCTTAGCCTCCAATGGGGCTACAATTTTATCCGTTGACCAATTTCTATATTAATTTGATGGTACATAAAGCCCTTTACTGTCATACAGCCACTTCCATCACCTTCTGGCTTCCACCCCAAATAAGTCAGTGACAATTGCATAACAGCATAACACACTTACACTTCTCCTTTGTTGTCCTGCTCACAGCAGATTAATCTGGTCTATTTGTAATTTTTAAAGTATATAAGCATATACTCATGCATCATTACCCACTAGCAGTGGCTGTTTACAATTTAAATGTCCCTGCTATATATGCCAAAGAGGTCACTTCATTTGAAAATACTGACAAAACTGTTATTTGCGTGCAATAACTGACAGAGACATGTAAATAGTAGAAGAGTGCCTGGAATGTGAAATACTCTGTTCAGCCCCAGAAAGGTCTTTGCTACTGAAGTCCACCAAGAGTAAAAATGTCAGAGGTGGGCGTCCTTACAAATAAATCTTGTACTGTAACATCACCTGCAAATTCTGCTCAACTATACCTGTGAGTGACAGCACATTTGAGGAAGTAGCCCCTGCACATATAAAGCAGAACAATCATCCAAAAGAATTTATTAAGACCAAGGCTATGATCTTCTCTGAAGAGAACTTCAAACATAATGCTCTGTGACACTACATGGTGAAGTAGTATAAAGGACCACTTGGAGGAACTGATTCAAAAGAGCTTATGAAAACAGAGCATCTATTCTCTCCTGGAAAAGAAACAAGATTTTTTTTCCTCTCCATTTACATGGAGATTATTATTATAAGGCAGAGCCAAAGAAAATTTAGTCACAAGGAGTGTTCCAGACAGGGGAAGAGTGACCTCAACATGGGAGAAATAGAATTATTAGAGTTACTGTAACATAATGGCTCAGAACCCAATTATTTACTGCAATCACTAGCACTCTCCATTATCTCATGACTTTTGAGATCATTTTAAAAGAAGTTTAAATTGCCTATAAGCATAATTTTCTTATGACATCTTTATCTTGTCACATGAAATTTTACTCCCATTCTTCTCTTATCCTAGGGCTCTTTAGTTCACTCTTACTATTAATACATGTTAGACCCTCTGTCTATTCTGTATTTCACCAGAGCTAACAGTTACAACTGTGTCTCAGCCAGAATTGTCTCCCTCTTTAGAATTACTGCATAGACCAAGCAAGAAAAAAAGATGGGTGAGGAGAATATAGAAGCTGACTGTAATACAGTTACTAAACAACACTGCAATGTGGCAAGAGACGATTAAAGTGGTTAAAAAGCCTCATCTATACAATGATTTTAGAAAGGACTATTGAAATAGTCACTCTACAGCATGGTGTCTTAAATAAATCCAATTATATTCTGTCAGGGTTTTAAAGGCCAAATCCTTAGATAACTATGCAGACTAAATCTGAGCTAAAAGCCAAAGTAAAAATGTATGATTTTTTATATATACCTGCTGTAACATTCAAATTTAATGCAGGTTTTAGTAACTGGAAGGTTGCTAGGTATCTATTCAGTCATAAAATAAGCAGTTACAACCTTTCATGTGCATGGAAATGTTAGGCTACAGACAGAAGGATACATCTGTCTTCTCTCTGCCAGTTAGGTCCTATGCACAGAGTGGGGAGTTCTAAAATATATTGAGCACAGATGTTATGTAGTCGCCTTCGGTTTCCTCTCTCCTACATCTTCAGTCAGAGTTCTGCCATGGTAGGCCTGATAAGACCAAAATAGGCTTAATACATATACTGGATTGCCCAGGCATGTTTTTCTGCTCCACCAGAGAGGCAAGCATGGGAAAAGAACACAAAAGAACCTGCAGCCACTAAGCTTAAGGAGTCCTGTGGTAAACAAGGTACACACACTTAGCTTGTGTCTGCCTTGTGCAAGGCCTGTGCTTTTCCCAAGTTTGGGTAAAGCAAACCTATGGCTTTGCCTAATATGGTCAGGTTTGGCTAACTGCCACTCTAATCGGCTATTCTGTGTCCAAAGGGTAAGTAATCTCAGCCCACGTTGATAAAAGGAGATAGGCAGGTGAATAACGTGCTCCCCCCTGCTTTTCTGCCATTCTCTGCTGTGCTCTGCCATTGCCTGCTGTCTTCTTGTGTGCCTGGAAACTCCACTGTTGCGAGTCTACCAGGAGCAGGCTCTGGATGCCCCCACACAGTCGGCCTGCACGGCCAGCATGACTGTGGTGAGGCTGCACATCACAAGACATTTGAAAGTCTCCTGCTAAGACTGGAAGTCATACACAGATCGTCCAGAGGAGCCAGGACACAAGCTCAGAGATTGTCTGCCTCCTTTCCTCAGACGGCTGGGAAGAATCAAAGTCTCAGCAGCTGACAAGACAGACTCCCCTGAAAGCACCTGGGAGCTGTCTGGACTGTGGCTAGCCCCCATGAGTCGGGTAATAATTTGTGAGTAAATGCTTCAAAGCCTCTTTGCAATCCTCCATTGCCTTCTGCCATAAGCAGAAAGAGCTCCTTGTGTCCATCTAGTGGGCAAGTGGTATACTGACCACAAGCGGCATTTGACCGCAGGAATTTTCTCTTCCAGTTCAATTAATGTTTATATATTTTGCTGGTTATTACTAGATGTAGCTATTATCTACAGAATGTTTCCATGACCGTGTAAGAACCAAAATAGTATTAAAATTAGTGGTCAGGGGTGGCGAGAGTTCTGAATAGCAAAATTAATAAGCAATATTAATTTTGGAAGCAATATTATCTCACATTAGCTAATTTCCCCCTCAGAACAAGTATCTACAGGACACAGTACCACCAAAACTCCTTTTGTTGAATAAAAATTAATTTTCTTCAAAGTTTATTACTGCACATGATGTGTACAAACTTTTTAATGTGGCTTTAAAGGCAATAAAACCTTCTATGGCAGCAAAAAGACACCCAAACACCTCTCTTCAGTAGCAAGACAACTGCAATATAATGTAGCTGCTGATTCCTACACTTAGTTTGTACTTATTACTACTCTTTTGTGCTGACCAACATCCACTTTGTGTATCCACTCTTCCCTTTCTACTGAGAGCCTGATGATGCAAAAGGCAACACTGCTACTTTTCTCTGAAGAAAGCTAAGTTGCATTTCAAACTTTCATAACTCAAACTTCATGGGGATTTACCCCAAAGAAGTTTTTACACAGATTAACTACACAGTGTTGAGAAGTACCCCTCTTTTTGTTACAAACCTATGATATGATGCTTCATCTGAAGCGTTTCTGAAGAGATTGCTTAAAGAAGCTGGTCTTCACATGGAAGTCTTTCCATATTCCTGATCTTCATCTCTACTTGCTTTTGTAATGTTTTTTCATGAACTTTTCACTCCTATTTCATAAAAAATAGGAAGACCTTAATTTCTGAGATTATTTGAGCTGCCAGTTGCTGACTTTAGAGAGCAAAATAGTCTAGAACTGACTGTAACAAGAGTGGTTCTCATCAGCAGTGCAACAAACAGTCTCTGACAAATGCATCACAGCCACTCTTCTTCACCCCCTCGCCCCTTTTTAAGCCTCTCCCACAGCATTCACTTTGCTCCCATGAAAAATCAAGACCTTTAGTAGTGTTGTAGAAATTAAAGTGACAGAGAACATCAGAAATTACTGTGCTATCTGTTCCCAGCTACATTTCCTGCACTGGAGCAGCACAAATGGGACAGAAAGTCGCCATATGAATTACTTATTATTAGCTTCAATTATTCAACACTAAGAGGAATCTTTTTGACAGAGGATTTAGAGCCATTTTTCAAGAAGGGAGTAATTTAAGAAACAGCTTTTTACTCAGTCTGCCCATTGGCAAACTTAAATTCTTTACTCACATGTGCACAGAGAAGATTTTAAGCACCTCTACACTTTGTGTAAAGAGTCTATAAGCTCAGCAGTTGTGTTCATTGAGACAGTTCAGAATTTGTCACTTTATAAACAACAATGAATAAGTGAAAACAATCAACACTGCAATTCAGGCAACTCCTGAGGCATAAATTCCACTAATAAACGTAACAGACTAACAGAGTACACAAGACTTGTTGAGTTTTGTCCATTCAAGGAAAGTATAATTTATGCAATCCCTTCAAGGGAAAGCTCCTCCTCACAGTAAGGAATGGTCCCAGATTTTGGCTGCATATTCTAAGCATGCCTTTAGCCTGTCTTTCTGTGTGTCAGGGACCTAGTTCAACATTATACAATTTAAGAGTTAGCAACAGTTTCCTTGATTTTCCCTTGAACTCAACTGAAACACAGCTTCCTTAATCTGGACAAATAATAAATCATCATTTAAATTCTACCCATACTAGTATCCAATGACTAGAAGGGATAAGTAAAATCTGAGTTTAAGCACTCAGCTTATTTTAAAATCCACATGTTCTCTGAAAAATTAAAAGTATGGAAACAACAAAACAAAAGCTAAACCAAACCAAAAAAATACCAATGAAACAAAAGACGAAACCACTAAGGAATTGTAAAATAAAAATATCTTAATCAGGATGTACAGGAGCCAATATGAAGCCATTTTTGCCTCAGAATCATATTGTTGAGTACTGATTGTGTGAAAGCACATGATAGAAGACCTCCAAGATATCTTTCAGTGGATTTTCAAGCAGGCTGAAATAATCAAAATTATTTTTTCCTTCTTAATTGGAGATGTGGAAGCTGCTGGAAGAGTACTTTTGGCTTAGATTCAGTTTGTCCTGATATTTGATTAACTGTCACTGTGAAAGTCATTTTCTTCATGCTCTGTTAACTGTATTGTAAAAGTCTCTCTCTGAGAATACTTTCAAGTGCCAATTGTTGTGACAGAAACTCTTCTCCTTTGAATTGTTTTCGTCTTAGATGAAGACAGATCACTTTCATCTTGGATGAAATCTAAGGTGGCAGCTCTCCAGCATACTTCTGCCCCCATAAGGTATGCATGATAGTCTACTTCCACCAGGAAAAGATAACTGGCTTTTGCAAAAAGAAAGAGTAGAACAATCACTACATAGAAATCAAATGATGTTTACTACCCTCTTGTATAAGATACCCTGTGTTATTAAATTGCCTTCTACTTCTCTACAGAGAAATCAACTAATTTCTCCAAGCAAGTCCCATTAAGTAAAAGCCATCTGCATATAATTCTCACAGATCTATTGTGAGATTATTGAGGACATTTCATTTTTTTCCTCACTTGAAGTTCTGACTGTCAAGACAAGTTATTCTAAGAGTTCAGAAGAGGCAAAACTATAAAGCAGCCAAGTTGTTTAGGTCAGTAATGAGAAGAACAAGCAAAAGCAAAACACTTTTCAAAGATGCAGTGTTTCTTTCTAACACAACTCAGAAGCTTGATTTCTCAACTCATAAAAGCGTAGCATACTGAGAGGGGGGAGCGATGATTAAATTTTCTTGAAACATAAATAAGATTACCATTTCTGCCTTCCAGATTAGCAAGTACAGATATTTTGTTTCCCTGTGAGCAGCTGCAGATTGTTTCCCAAAGTTAGAAATATCTGACACAGCACTAATGTCCCCAGATCTTCTCACGTGGGTAATAATATAACAGAAAAACCTTCTTTTAAGATTCTATAGCTCCAAAACCATCCCTTCTTACCATCAGGTGACAGTATTGTGTAGCTTCCAATTCCCTGATTTAGCTGGGAGCAGAGGAACACATGTGACATTGCACAATTCTACAAGGAGATGTAGTGTAAAGTATAACTATCAGACAGCTACTGCTGAAATGCACAGTTGGGGTAGTAATGCATACAGCCATAAAAGAAGGACAAAGCCAGTATGAGCATCTAATTAAACAGACCCTCATTTTACTTTCTCTTCTTACTAAAATATGAAATAATTTATAGTGTCCAATGAGCTAAGGCCAAACAATTTCATCATTGTATTATTTGTTATACAGGAATTTGTTTAGGGCATCCGATTTTAAAACATAGCACACAAACTAAATCCATTAAGTTTCCTATTGTAATTCCATTTGAGTATTTATCTATCCATCCAGACACTACATACTCTTCATGCCCTCTAATCAGACAGAAGTAGTCATGGCTGAATGTATCAAAATAATTTTTATCCCTGAGGACTCTGCTGCCTGAACTCCTTGTGCTAAAAGCAGAGAAAAACAGAGGTATCAGAACACCTGTCCTTTGCATGAAAGCACAGACACTCAATGGATGATTTTAGCTATCTCTGCCTATGGTGTCATCCAAAATATTACCTGGAAAACCAGTGGTTTGCAGGGTATCCAAGCTACCTAGCTGCAGAAGAATAACTGGACTGGCATAGAACTCTCCCTGTGCCAGAATGCCCTGCTTTTCACGCCCTGTTTGGTTTAGGAATTGCTTAGTCCTCTCTGCATGGCACCGCTTTACGATGCCATTTGCATTCTCTTCATCTCCCTTTACAGGCTTTCATCCAATCAGCTAATTCATTCCCGAGATCACAACTACATTCTATTCACTGCTGACTCTCAGACCTACAACTAGCTCTGACACATTTTCTTATATTCCATTCAGTCCACCAACATCCTTCTCTGACATCTCCCCAGAGATATGCCTGTCAAATGAAATTTCAAAGGGGTCTAGATGTTCGCAGCATGGTGATGGAAATTCAGTACCTTGCTGCAGCAACTTTAAAGATGGGAAACTCGAAACAGTTCTGAGTCATCTTTTTCTTCTGAAAACTAATTGTGAGTTCACAGCACTGTGCTGGACTTGGGAAAACCATTTGTTTATTAATATTATTAAGTACTAAACTGTCAGGGACCTGACTCTGAAAGAGCACCTCTTAGAATCTGTGCTCTGCTATTGACCAAATTACCTACGTTTTCCAGGTGAAGAAAAAGGCAAGATTTCAATTTAAAAGGGAGTAAGAAACAAAACTGCAGAAGAAAAGTAATTGTTTAGCTTTGCTTTTTTTCACCTGGGAGAGTATTTTCTGTCAATTTAAAATTCTACATCTTCACTTGGAAGTCATAAGCTTTCATTTCTCGCCCCCAGCTTTGGCTCAGGTCCCATTGATTATTTACCAACATCAGCTGCTAATTTAGAATCATAGAATCACAGAATGGTTTGGATTGGAAGGGACCTCCAAAGGTCGTCTAGTCCAACCCTCATGCAAAGAGCAGGAACATCCTCCACTAGACCAAGTTGTTTAGAGCCTTGTAGAGCCTGACCATAAATATCTCCAGGGATGGGACTTCAACTATCTTCCTGAGCAACCTGCTCCAGTGTTCCGCTCCACTCACTGTCCCTCACCGTATCACTGCAGACCTTTGCAAACAGTCCTCTGCAGCCTTTTTATAGACCCTCTTCACATATTGAAAGGCTGCTATTGCATCTCCCCAAAGCCTTCTCTTCTTCAGGCTGAACAACTCAAGCTCCTTCAGCATGTCCTTGGTAGCAGATGTGCTCCAGCCCCCTGATCATCCAAGATGATCCCTCCAAGATCATCCAGTCCAACCTATCACCCACCCCTATCCAATCAACTAGACCATGGCATCAAGTGCCCAGGTAGACAGGAGGGCCAGTGGCATCCTGGCCTGCATCAGGAATGGTGTGACCAGCAGGAACAGGGAGGTCATTCTGCCCCTGTACTCTGCACTGGTTAGACCGCACCTTGAGTACTGTGTTCAGTTCTGGGCCCCCCAGCTTAAGAGGGACATTGAGATGCTTGAACGTGTCCAGAGAAGGGCA
>WAAF01020221.1:157633-302141 GCA_013400475.1 Tricholaema leucomelas
GCTGTTCAAGGCAGTATTGGACGTGGCACTTGGTAGCCTTGAACTCTGTGGTAAGGGGTTGGACTTGATGATCTATGAGGTGATACTGTGATCCAGTCTTTTCTTGAAGACCTCCAGGGACAGTGACTCCATCACCTCCCTGGGCCGCCCATTCCAACAAAAAAAAAAAAAAAAAGAAAAAAAAAATCACTCTCTCTGTGAAGAACTTCCTCCTAACATGCAGCCTACACCTCCTCCAGCAAAACTTGAAACTGTGTCCCTTTGTTCTGTTTCTGTTTGCATGGCAGAAGAGACTAACCCCCACCTGGCTACAGCCTCCCTTCAAGTAGTTGTAGACAGCAATGAGGTCAGCCCTCAGCCTCCTCTTCTCCAGGCTAAACAACCCCAGCTCACTCAGCCTCTCCTCATAGGGTTTGTGTTCCAGGCCCCTCACCAGCTTTGTCACCCTTTTCTGGACACATTCCAGCAACTCAACATCTCTCTTGAATTGAGGAGCCCAGAACTGGACACAGCACTCAAGGTGTGGCCTGACCAGTGTTGAATACAGGGGAAGAATAAACTTCCCTTGTCCTACTGGCCACACTGTTCCTGACACAGGCCAGGATGCTATTGGGTCTCCT
Organism: Tricholaema leucomelas; assembly: GCA_013400475.1. Lineage (NCBI taxonomy): Eukaryota > Metazoa > Chordata > Aves > Piciformes > Lybiidae > Tricholaema lacrymosa > Tricholaema leucomelas. Next base: position 158,254 of record WAAF01020221.1, read on the forward strand.
GGCCACCTAAGCACACTGCCGGCTCATGTTCAGAGCGTATCATACCCTTCAAGGGTATGAATTAAACCACTGTGGAAGAAATTAGTATCTACTCTGGATGTTTTTCCAACTGAAGCAGTGAAGGTGATATCAATCAAGTTATAACTTTTCATGGGATTAAGCCTTTGCATAAATATTAATCCTTTTACTCTGTCTAGAGCTGTGACAAACTCCACAATAGGAGCCATTTTCTCCTTTACATCTTAGAAGCATAAACTGCCTATGGTGCATTTTTATAATGAAATCTGCACCCTTAATGTGATTTTTTTTTTCACAATACTTTAAAAAAATTAGCTTCAGTTTTTGAGCTGCTTATTAAAATCTGCTTTTAATGAGAAAAAAGGCTCCAAAGCAGCATCTGTTTTTTATAGAAGGAGCAGTACACTTTAGATAGCAACTGCATGTTTATTATTTTGCTGGGAATTGAATGATTGCACTGCACAATAATTTACATTATGCGGTATGTGCAAATTATTTTTTTTACCATTTCATCACTATGTGAGTTTTTGAAGCAAATATCATTTGGAAGTAACTACCATTTCCCCTGATGTTTGAATCATATAATTTCTAAGAAAACCTCCAACATTACCCTAAGCTCTATGAAAAAAACCAAACCACCCTATCCTCTCAGGATTGTTGTGTCAGCAAAACAGCTAATGGTCAATTAACTGCATCATTCCATTGTGTTTCAGAACGATGGTAAATCTCTATTAAGTGAGGAAAGGTAATCTCACACTGTGGGTGTCAACACTACAAAAAGAACCTCACATCCTCTGCTCTGCTTCTCCAGTTCCTAATCTCTCCTCTCCTGTACAGCATTCTCAGTGTGTGGTAAGCAATTTGTAAAAGATGCACTAGTCAAAAAATAAACACAGCTTCAGAATATGTCTGATTACTGTTCAGAAAAAAAACACAACTCACAATTAGCTGATTACAAAAAGCCTTGATCTCACAAAACAATGTTCCTCACTGTGCTGAAACCTTATTAAAACCAGAATTTTCAACATCTAAAATTTGCTTTGATACAAACTTCACTGTCTACATCTATAACTAGAACAATGCTTTCTGTTTTACAGTAACTGAAGAAAGGGCAGTCATGATCTCAGATAAAATCATAGAATCAACCAGGTTGGAAGAGACCTCCAAGATCACCCAGCCCTATGCAATCAACTAGACCATGGCACTAAGTGCCTTATCCAGTCTTTTCTTGAACACCTCCAGAGACGGTGACTCCACCACCTCCCTGCTCCCTGGGCAGCCCATTCCAGTGGCAAATATTTTTTTCTGTGAAGAACTTCCTCCTAACATCCAGCCTATACCTCCCTCAGCACAACTTGAGGCCGTGTCCCTTGTTCTGTTGCTGGTTGCCTGGCAGAAGAAACCAAACTCACCTGGCTACAGCCTCCCTTCAGGTAGTTGTAGACAGCAATGAGGCCCCCCCGAGTCTCCTCCTCTCCAGGCTGAACAACCACAGCTGCCTCAGCCCCTCTCCCATAGGACGGTATTCCAGGCCTCTCAACAGATTTGTCACCCTTCTCTGAGCACATTCCAGTATCTCAACATCTCTCTTGAATGGGGGATCCCAGAACTGGACATAGTATTCAAGGTGTGGCCTGAGCAGTGTTGAATATAGGGGAAGAAAAAACCTCCCTCGTCCTGCTGGCCACACTGTTCCTGATACAGGCCAGGATGCCACTGGCTCTCTTGGCCACCTGGGCACACTGCTGGCTCATGATCAGCCTACTATCTACCTGTGTCCCCCCCAAGTCCTTTTCTTCCTGGCTGCTCTCCAGCTGCTCTGTCCTGATTGTCATGGGGCTGTAAATCTCTGGGGAGAGCAAGGGTATTTTTTTGCTGTAGAGAACAGCAAATACCAGCTGTGCTTCCAATAACATGTGTCAGCTCAGAGAAGGTGGGATTTTTCTCTTCATTGAAGACTACTCCTTTAGGACAAACAATAAAAGAGAAAGTTATGGCTGTGACCATGAGCCATCAAACAGGACTAGCTTCAATTTAAGTCTCTTCCTGTCCCTCCTCAAAATGACAGTGGGAGGAAAAAAGACAGAAAAGCTCACATGTCAAGGTAAAGACAGGGAGATTATTTAGTAGTTATCACAGGCTAAACAGACTCAACAATAAATTAATTTACTGCAGCACCAATTAAATATAGAGATGTACGGTGAGAAAACAAAGAGATAACATAGAATAGAACAGAATCAACCAGGTTGGAAGAGACCTCCAAGATCATCCAGTCCAACCTATCACCCAGCCTTATCCAGTCAACTAGACCATAGCACTAAGTTTCTCACATCCAGTCTTTTCTTGAACACCTCCAGGGATGGTGACTCCACCACCTCCCTGGGCAGCCCATTCCAATGGCAAATCTTCCCCAGCCTCCATCTCTTCTTTTCAGNACCTAAGCACACTGCCGGCTCATGTTCAGAGCGTATCATACCCTTCAAGGGTATGAATTAAACCACTGTGGAAGAAATTAGTATCTACTCTGGATGTTTTTCCAACTGAAGCAGTGAAGGTGATATCAATCAAGTTATAACTTTTCATGGGATTAAGCCTTTGCATAAATATTAATCCTTTTACTCTGTCTAGAGCTGTGACAAACTCCACAATAGGAGCCATTTTCTCCTTTACATCTTAGAAGCATAAACTGCCTATGGTGCATTTTTATAATGAAATCTGCACCCTTAATGTGATTTTTTTTTTCNCAAGTTATAACTTTTCATGGGATTAAGCCTTTGCATAAATATTAATCCTTTTACTCTGTCTAGAGCTGTGACAAACTCCACAATAGGAGCCATTTTCTCCTTTACATCTTAGAAGCATAAACTGCCTATGGTGCATTTTTATAATGAAATCTGCACCCTTAATGTGATTTTTTTTTTCACAATACTTTAAAAAAATTAGCTTCAGTTTTTGAGCTGCTTATTAAAATCTGCTTTTAATGAGAAAAAAGGCTCCAAAGCAGCATCTGTTTTTTATAGAAGGAGCAGTACACTTTAGATAGCAACTGTATGTTTATTATTTTGCTGGGAATTGAATGATTGCACTGCACAATAATTTACATTATGTGGTATGTGCAAATTATTTTTTTTACCATTTCATCACTATGTGAGTTTTTGAAGCAAATATCATTTGGAAGTAACTACCATTTCCCCTGATGTTTGAATCATATAATTTCTAAGAAAACCTCCAACATTACCCTAAGCTCTATGAAAAAAACCAAACCACCCTATCCTCTCAGGATTGTTGTGTCAGCAAAACAGCTAATGGTCAATTAACTGCATCATTCCATTGTGTTTCAGAACGATGGTAAATCTCTATTAAGTGAGGAAAGGTAATCTCACACTGTGGGTGTCAACACTACAAAAAGAACCTCACATCCTCTGCTCTGCTTCTCCAGTTCCTAATCTCTCCTCTCCTGTACAGCATTCTCAGTGTGTGGTAAGCAATTTGTAAAAGATGCACTAGTCAAAAAATAAACACAGCTTCAGAATATGTCTGATTACTGTTCAGAAAAAAAACACAACTCACAATTAGCTGATTACAAAAAGCCTTGATCTCACAAAACAATGTTCCTCACTGTGCTGAAACCTTATTAAAACCAGAATTTTCAACATCTAAAATTTGCTTTGATACAAACTTCACTGTCTACATCTATAACTAGAACAATGCTTTCTGTTTTACAGTAACTGAAGAAAGGGCAGTCATGATCTCAGATAAAATCATAGAATCAACCAGGTTGGAAGAGACCTCCAAGATCACCCAGCCCTATGCAATCAACTAGACCATGGCACTAAGTGCCTTATCCAGTCTTTTCTTGAACACCTCCAGAGACGGTGACTCCACCACCTCCCTGCTCCCTGGGCAGCCCATTCCAGTGGCAAATATTTTTTTCTGTGAAGAACTTCCTCCTAACATCCAGCCTATACCTCCCTCAGCACAACTTGAGGCCGTGTCCCTTGTTCTGTTGCTGGTTGCCTGGCAGAAGAAACCAAACTCACCTGGCTACAGCCTCCCTTCAGGTAGTTGTAGACAGCAATGAGGCCCCCCCGAGTCTCCTCCTCTCCAGGCTGAACAACCACAGCTGCCTCAGCCCCTCTCCCATAGGACGGTATTCCAGGCCTCTCAACAGATTTGTCACCCTTCTCTGAGCACATTCCAGTATCTCAACATCTCTCTTGAATGGGGGATCCCAGAACTGGACATAGTATTCAAGGTGTGGCCTGAGCAGTGTTGAATATAGGGGAAGAAAAAACCTCCCTCGTCCTGCTGGCCACACTGTTCCTGATACAGGCCAGGATGCCACTGGCTCTCTTGGCCACCTGGGCACACTGCTGGCTCATGATCAGCCTACTATCTACCTGTGTCCCCCCCAAGTCCTTTTCTTCCTGGCTGCTCTCCAGCTGCTCTGTCCTGATTGTCATGGGGCTGTAAATCTCTGGGGAGAGCAAGGGTATTTTTTTGCTGTAGAGAACAGCAAATACCAGCTGTGCTTCCAATAACATGTGTCAGCTCAGAGAAGGTGGGATTTTTCTCTTCATTGAAGACTACTCCTTTAGGACAAACAATAAAAGAGAAAGTTATGGCTGTGACCATGAGCCATCAAACAGGACTAGCTTCAATTTAAGTCTCTTCCTGTCCCTCCTCAAAATGACAGTGGGAGGAAAAAAGACAGAAAAGCTCACATGTCAAGGTAAAGACAGGGAGATTATTTAGTAGTTATCACAGGCTAAACAGACTCAACAATAAATTAATTTACTGCAGCACCAATTAAATATAGAGATGTACGGTGAGAAAACAAAGAGATAACATAGAATAGAACAGAATCAACCAGGTTGGAAGAGACCTCCAAGATCATCCAGTCCAACCTATCACCCAGCCTTATCCAGTCAACTAGACCATAGCACTAAGTTTCTCACATCCAGTCTTTTCTTGAACACCTCCAGGGATGGTGACTCCACCACCTCCCTGGGCAGCCCATTCCAATGGCAAATCTTCCCCAGCCTCCATCTCTTCTTTTCAGACTCACTTTCACACCTTCATTCCCAGCTGTTTTATCTCCTCTCTCAACCACTAAGTAGCTGAGAGGAGATGAGGAATGAGGTGATTGCTATTCTTTAGGATGTCCTCTCTACTGCTTCTTTCTCAAGGTTTTGCTCTGCTCCAACATGGTTCCTTCCTGTGGACTGCAGTCCAAAACTTGCTCCAGCACAGGTATAATCCCTGCTTTACCTGAAATTCCATCCCAAAACCTCAGAGATTTCTCAGGAAGTTCATTCTAGAGCATAGTATTTGGGAGTTGGCTAGCACTGGGGAAACATTTGCAGCGGCTGTTACCACATCTCAAAGCTGAGAAGCACCAGACTGCTATCACATAAGCTTGTAAAAGGTGGGTCTGCTTTATACACTTTGCCAGCAGCAACTCTACCAGACTGCACTGCATTTTCTCACTGAAATGGACTGCAATTACAGGCTATCTTATTTCTTCCCTTTCCCTCACTATACCTTCGTGAGTAGATGCTGCTCATATATCCTCATTCCCTTAAGCCTGGGAAAATATTTTTCTATTGATAAATGGGGGAACAAAAGAAAAGTGAAGATTTCAAGAAGCAGACTGACAGTTTGACCTGGGTGTCAAAAATACCTGTCCAAGAGGTAAGCCACATGTTTCTACATAGCAGCTCATAGGAGAAAATATACAGAAACCTGGTTTCTTTCCAAGGACAGTATAACAGAAGAAAATAATACTAATTAATCAAAAAATGAGATTACAGTATGAGTTTTAGTGGTACAGGGAGAGAAGAATTGTCATATACTGTCGAGTCTCTCTCATTCCAAGGCAGCTCTTGTCATTTTACTCATGTTCATACAAGTCCTTCAATTTCAGCATATCATGTCAGAGAATTAAAACTTGATGCTCAGCTGAAGAAATGAAGTTCATGACATTGCAAGTGTACAAATTCCTGAAAGCAAGGTGCCAAAGAAAGGGATTTGTGACATGCACTGAAAGGCCACATGCCTCAGCTCATCAACAGGAAAAACTGACAAGTGAGGAACAACTGAACACCTGTATTTCTTAGCAATCTCACTGATCCAGAAGGTGACTCTGCTCCCTGCACTGCTACTGGGAACCACCAAAGCAGGTGGCTCATGCAGTATACAGTTAGATACATGATGTAGTAAGATTTTTTTCAACTACAAGTCCTTGCAACCAGGAAAGATGCACAGATTTTTGCACAGAGAAATTCAGAGCAGGAACATAATTAGAAGATACACAGGAGGGGAAAAAAAAATATCTGTTGACAAAAAAAAATTTGTCAGTGCTCTGCACCCACAAATGCAGGACTGGGACTTACACAGGTTAAAAGTGGACATCATCAACCTAAGCCCATAAAGTGTGTCAAAATGACACAGAGATGGGGCTAGCTTCAAAATCTGGGAAAAAAAAAAAATGAAGTTTCATTCCTTAAACTAGGAAATGAAATGGTGCCCACACAAAGTGCAAAGATTTCATACAGCTGTTTAATTCTTCATACATTGAAACGGAAAACAAATTATTGTTTCTAGGCACTGGCACCACTGTTAGCAGAACTAATAAGAAATCTCCATGATAGCATCAAAGATAGGGAAAGATCTTCAGGATGTGAGCAATATAGAGAGGGCTTTACAAAGCAAAGAAATAGTGTTTTCCTTCAGGAAGAAAGTAGACTCATGCTATGTCAGCCACTGAAGTTCCTTGATAATAAAAAGAAAGGCCCTGCAGAAATGCTGTAGATCAAAAGAGACTAAGACGGCAAAACATGAAACTATGGGGGGAAAAAAACAAAGTCACAGAGCAGATGTTGACTGGTAATTTAAGCTGTTGAAAGCTGTGAAGCACAACTGAGATATCCCAAGACATTTTGTGTGAATATTTATGGACCAGAGGTTCTATGAATGGAAGTCCCAGTTGCAGTGTACAGTTACACAGGTAAGTTTTAATAAAGACTTCTTATGAGTTCAAAGCAAAGCCTGTATTCAAATTCTTTGTATGAACCATGGACTGCAATGTTTTGAAACAGAGACATCTGTGGACTGCCCAACAAAATCCCATAGAGCTAGCATGATTCTATCACATACATAACACCACATATATCTGATAGTTTAACACCACTGCACCAAATGGCAGCAAACCTTCTCAGAGAAGCCTTTTACCAAACTTCTGTGTTTGTAGAAAATCCCCCAGTGATAACAGGAAGAGGTGAAATACATGTAAAAGGACTCCAAAGTAGAACTGCCTGCAACTGAACTCCCCATCTTAGAAACCTCATTGCCAAGTGATAAACAAAACCCAAAACCACCACCACCAAAAGCACACACACAAAAAAAACCCAAATAAAACGAACACACCACCACCCACCTCTCCTTGTTACATCTTTTGGGGCTTTATATCCTAAAGATGACAAGTTCACAATAAGCCCATTCAAAGAAAACACAATCAAGTTGCACTTGGATAATCCATTGGATCACCAAGCAGTATAAACACAATCAGGATCAGATGTAAGAAGAGGATTAGATTTCTCCAAAAACTGCCAGCACAGATGACATGGAATTTATGCCAACTTTATGCCACTTTCATGACAGCTGTGGGAGGACAAATGATACATGATCCAGAAGAGAATGAAGAAGGGTTGGACAGATGCTACCCTAATGAACATAAACTGCTTCCAGAAACTTAGTGGATTAAAACCACTGCAATGTTTTGGATTCCACTCTAGAGGGAGTTTATACTGAAGCAACGTTTTATTTCCTATGCATTTTTATCCAATTCTCTGAACCCTAATGCTAAATTTACTGTATGATTTGCTCAAAGAGAGTTCTCTTAGCCTGAAAGTATAAATATCCAAGTCTGTTTCCTTTTGTTTGACACCAGTGACTTCCTTCTCAATCAGTGTAACTGAGAAATTCGGTATACAAATATTTATCAGCATCTCACAGGATAGCTCAGTTGTAAGAGGATCTCTGAAAGACAGTTCATCCAACCCCAACCCTCAAAACAGCAGCACTTATCACAGAATCATCCTCAACTCAGCTGAGAATGCTCAGGGCCACTCCAGCCCAGCTCTCAACATCTCATTTTAGCCTGCCTTTGTGATGGCACTACCTGGTCTGCTCTTCCTCACTTCTCTAGCCCTATCTGCTAAAAGGGTTATTTCTAGAAAAAAAACCATCTTATTAACTATAGTTTTTATGATACACCATCTGCTCTGGTGATAACTCACGTTAGTTTCCAACACTGTATCTTTTATACCTTCGATTAATTGGTGCTGGCTCTGAAAAAGAAACAATCAAGGTGGAAGTATATGGAGGTAGAAGTCAACACATCCACACCTAAGCCTTATGTTCACACTGCAACACTTCATCAAGGAATGCAAGAAATTTATTCTAGTTTGCACAACAGTAGTAAGTTTCTACTTCCAGTCCTGTCATGTAATTACATGCAGCATGAGATAAAAACAGAACTCCTATCCCTGAGCTTCTGCACAACAGGTAATGGATATGTATAAAGATAGCTCTTCCTTCCTTCCCTAGGATGAGACTACAGGAAAATTTACTTTCCAGCATCCTATTAACAGCTTTTTTTAACTGAATAGTGAGAAATCCATTGTGTAAGAGATCCATATTATTGATAATGAAGATGCAGCAGAGATGAAAGCTAGCCTTTCTTTTTTGACAGCCACTCTTTTACAGTCATTATCAGGTGTATGTATTTCTCTGCAATCAGACAAGAAATTGGAAACCACATCAAAATTCATTAATGGAGAATGCAACAAACAAAACATCTAAGAGATTGATATGGAACAGATCTCTACACAACTATGGGGATGTGCAATACTAGCATTACACTCTGTATAGTGAGAGGGGAAAAATAAGGCTCTTGTGGTATTAAAAGAATTTGTGTTGTAAGTTTTTGTTTCTCAGTAGATTGCTTTAGAATTCGAGCAAGATCAGGCTGATCAGAATTCTCTACTTGATACTTTGCTGCTGGAAGAATATATGAAATGGCTTTCTTATGAATCTGATTTACTTCTACAGAACTATTACACCCAGCACATAACCCAAAGCCTATTAAGAACAAGAACCACCATTCTATTAATTGCAACAGTCACTGATTAATGACCAGGCTTCACGAAAGGCCAAACAAGACACAGTTGACATTGTCCATCTGACTATTTCATTTAATTATGCATGGCCCATCCTTCCCCTTTTCAGTGGAAAAATCCTTTTTCAGGCACTGTATCACTTAATGGTTTAGCAACTCTCAGTAACAGAACCCAGTCTTGTGATTTTTGAGTTCTGTAACAAAAGAGTATTAAATAACCACAGATTTGCATAAGAAAAAGTATTCTAATATTTGGCCTAATCTTTTTAAGCAAGTTGTGGATAATTCAATTCTGTATTTCCAAGGGCATGGAATCAAGTCAAGAGGTTACATTCTAACAAAAAGATGTAATAAATGTATATCTTCATTACCAAAGCATGTGATTACTTGGTTGTGTGCTGTATTTTACTTTCTCCACTTTTCACTTGTGAAGATGTGGAACAATTAAATAAAAAAATGAAATGCAACATTTAGTTCTAAAACAATGCAGATAATCATTTAAAGACTGTCTAAGAGCATAAGTAGATCAATGTGACAAATCCCATATAGCCCTATCACTGTAACAAAATTCCACTGTCCAACATCCACGATAACCATAACAGAGTAACTTTAAGTTAAAATGTGGTTAAGAAACAAACTCTAGTCTTAAGCAGACTAAAAGCAAGTTACTTTTCATAGATTCAAGCAGGTTGGAAGATACCTCCAAGATCGTCAAGTCCAACCTAGCACACAGCCCTGGCCAGTCAACTAGACCATGGCACTAAATGCCTCATGCAGTCTTTTCTTGAACACCTCCAGGGACAGCGACTCCACCACCTCCCTGGGCAGCCCATTCCAATACCAATCACTCTCTCTGGGAAGAACTTCCTCCTAACATCCAGCCTAAATCTCCCCCAGCACAACTTGAGACTGTGTCCCCTCATTCTGCTGCTGGTTGCCTAGGAGAAGGGACTAACCCCCACCTGGCTACAGCCTCCCTTCAAGTAGTTGTAGACAGCAATGAGGTCACCCCTGAGCCTCCTCTTCTCCAGGCTGAACAACCCCAGCTCACCCAAGAAAAACAAATCTATCTTCCAAAAACAGAGGCACCCCTGGAAGTAAGATACATCTCCTTGTGTCAAGTACTTGGATGTAGAGAACACCTGACTCAATTTGATGATATAATACAGTATTTCTGAATCTAATCATATTTGGTCTTTCAGTCACAGCTGAATGCAAACAAGCACTTTTCCAGTTTCAAGTCTTCATATTGTTACCATTCCAGCCTCTTCAATAGCTTTTTACTGGCAACAGGATGTAAGGTGCAGAGTGCTACTTTATGTGAAAGCTCTTTACCTGAGATAACTCAATTTAGCTTGAAAAATCTGAATAAATGGTCAACCAAACCAGAAAACAGACACAACACCACAAGCCATTTCAGTGGCATGGTCACAGCAGAAGTCAACTCTGGCTTAGCTGTGCTAATTAGAAAGTGTTGGTGGGGAAACAACAGCAGCTTTGCTCACTTTCACAACTGGCACTCACACAAAAATAGCAGTCACACTAGATAGAAAATTAGATGCAAAACTGCTTGGGAGATATTCAGAATTACATCAAAATAAACACCCAAACAAACAGTAGTTATTGTTACTCCAAGACACAGTAGTTACAGGCTGTGTATTTCAGACAGTATAATGCAATGTGCGCTTGTGCCCAGGGAGGCCAAGGACATCCTCCTGTGTTGAGGGTTGTGAGAGGTTCTCCATCCTCTCTAATCTGCACTGCCGAGGCCACATCTGGAATATTGCATCCAGTTCTGGGTCACTCTAAGTTCAAGAGGGACCTCAGGGAATTTCTTGAAAGAGTCTAGCATAGGGCCACAAAGATGCTGAAGGCAGTGGAACATCTCCTAGCTGGAGAAAGGCTGAGGGAGATGGGGCTTTTTCACCTGGAGAAGAGACCAAGGGGTGACCTCATTCATGTTTATAAAGATGTAAAGGTCAGTGTCAGGAGAACAGAGCCAGGCTCTTCCCAGTGCTTTCCAATGATAGAACAAGGGGCAATGGATGCAAGGTGGAGCAGAAGAGGTTGCATGTGAACATAAGGAGAAACGTTTTCACTGTGATGGTGACAGAGCCCTGGAGCAGGCTGCCCAGAGAGGCTGCAAAATGTCCTTCTCTGGAGATTTTCAAAACCCTCCTTGAAGCATTCCTGTGTGACCTACTGTAGGTGATCCTGCTCTGGCAATGGGGTTGGACTAGATGACCTTTCGAGGTCCCTTCCAACCCTTAACACTCTGTGATTCTGTGAATAGGGTGATGTACTTGCTAATGAAGAGCAGCAGGTGATTGTAAATCAGTTAGATTAAAAAAAACATATTTTAAAAAGGGTTAGATATTGGGGCCTCCACAGACTACTTATCTCCCTCTTCTGTTGACCTGAATTCCTGACATACAATAACAGAGCAGACAAACTGGCACCCAAATTGCTACACATAGCTTTACAAATTATGTTTACCTATTAAATTTTCATACTTTTTCCACCTTGTACTTAGCAAATAATCAGTACAGCTTGTAAGGTGCAGTCTTAAAGCTGCAACTTGCTATTGTTCAAAAAGATTTATTATTGAGACTAACATGGGGGAAGGAAGGGGAACGGAAAAGAAACTGAAGTTTAATTGATCTGAATGTTCCATAAGAGTGAATTTTAATCAGAAGGACATCCTGCAACAAGTTAGTAAGTGTACTTAGTAATTACATGCTTTCAGATTATATTTTAATATCTTCATATAAGTGGGGTGTTGGGGTTTGAGCAGAACTGAAGTGAAAAGAACAGGCACAGCAACTGAACAGACTTGGGTCATTCTGATAAGGAGGCATAGCTGCAAAAAAGTGGCCTTGGGAGGCTGGCAGAGAGCTGCTATCTGTAGCTGAGCCATGCAAGGAAGACTGGCTGGTCAGCCCTGGGAACAAGCAATGTTGTGGCTAAGTTGCTGCAAAGGGGGATTAAGGGAAGTAGTTGGTCAAGTCTGCCTCTATGCATGTGGACAGCCCATCTCTGCTTTGTAAGCCTATCAAAAGTACATGCCTCTATACCGAACTCCACTCTATAGGTATCAGGCTTAGCTTCAATACAGGGATTGCCCATTATGCATCACATTGGTATAAGCCCCATGTCTCTCCCTCTCCCATGCAGCCTAGAAGAGAGCCCGACTCGACAGTGGGGTGTACCCTGCTGTTCTTCTACTGTTCTATAAAAAAAATAAAATATAACAAGCCATGGTTTTGATTGATCTTGCTATCAGCTGACTGGATGTCTGAGTCTGCTTTAAAATAGTCCCTGGCACTACCTCAAAAAGCACCAGCTGTACCATTTGCATAAGTAGAGTGTTGTATGGGAGTCTTTTTCCTTTCTTTTCTGATGACCACATATTTATGTTACTAACAAATTTTTATTTACAAATGAACAAAAAAAAAAACCCACAACTCTGAGAATCTTCTAGATGTCAATGAGGAGCCCACAGAGTATCTAAAAACATGCTCTACCAAAGTTACAGACTGGCTGAGGTTGAAAGGGACTTGCAGAGGTCACTTAGTCATACACCTCCTCTGAGCTCTTCTCATTTGTGCAATCGGTGCCATAAGGATCGTGGTCTGAAATGGTCTATCAGCCACACCAGACACACCTCACATCTCCAGCCTAACACATTGAAAAATTCAACTGTACACAACCCAAGAACAAAGAACTACTATAAAAAGCTGCACATCTGCTACAAATTTTCCCTGCTGACACTACACTGAAGATGCTGCAATTAACTTAAACTTAGTTTATGCCAGAGGAGTGGATACAGGTGTTCACGCTGCAGGAAATGCAGACACTAGAGCCAAGCCTCTTCTCCATGCAGTGGATAATAACTGATGGCTTTCACCCACACCTACAAAGTTATGAGTCAGAAGTGCAATTAGCACAAAACATTCTCCCCAGCAAATATGAAAAGAAAAATAATCAGTAGAAGGAAAATTACTGCCACAGATGCAATGTATTTCATACTTGAAATAACTCCCAATCTCACTGTGTTCAATTTGTTGGGTTTAAGAGTCACTTGAGCTAAACTTGGATAAACCATAGTGTCTCAAAATCATCTTTTTCATTTCAGGTTTCAACACTTCCTTCAGTCCCAAAATTGTAAAATGAATAAAGATAGCTTAAACATATTTCCCTTTAAAAAACAAACAAACAACAAAACTAAACAAAACAAAACACCAAAAAAACCCCCACACAAAACAAAATACTCAAAAAGATGCCAAACTTTGGAATTCCTTTAACAGAGAAAAATTTGTTTGGTTGGTTTTTATTTCAAAGCAAATTTAGGAATAAAACCCATAAAACTTAGTAATGTAGTATGAGAAAAGTATACTTTAAAAAATAAAATAGATTAAAATAGGAATAGATTAATAAAAGCTAACATTTTGAGTGTGCATTTCAGCAGACTAGTTAATAATTATCAAGTAAACTGAAAAGATATTGCATAGAGAACTAATTTACCTATAAAATTGAGTCTCACAAAACAAATCTAAAAAAACTCTGTACCCTGAATCCTTTCTTCAGAGAATTCCTGGTGTTGGTAACCCCAAATCACAGCTTCATCCTGATTCAGTGAGAACCACTGCCATTACAGGAGGATTTGTTTTGTATTGAGCTCACTAAAAGCAGAAGTATAAGAATGAAGATCGCTTTTCAGTTCGTAGTAATTGCACATTGTTGACATTTGATTAGTTATGCTGCTCTTAACTGCTGACAAGGTCATTAATAAAGTAGGAAATTAATGAATCAGGTAACTTAGAGCATTCTTGAGTAAATAACTATCTAGACAAATTCCCTTTGTAATGTCAATTTAAGAGAATCGAGCATATTTGTATTTAAAAAACATTTTTTAGTAGATACTTTGAGATTTTTTGAATCAGAACAATATACTCAAATCAGAAAGAAGTCGACTACATTCTGTGTAAGGCAAAATACTGACAGATTCTGACCATGCTAGCCAACGCAAACAGCTCCCACAACACCTTTACACCGCAAGAAAATAATCATTGGACATTACTTATTTCTACACAATAGCAACTCAGGAGAAACAGAAAAGAAAGGCAGCAGAATTCTTCTGAAAGTTCATGAAATAGAATCACAATATCCCAGGTTGGAAGGGACCTCAATGATTGTCTGGTCCAGACTTTCTCAGCAAAAGCCTGGTCTAGACAAGCCAGTCCAGCATCCTGTCTAAATGACTCTCCAAATTGCTGAATATTGAGGACTCCACCACTTCTTTGGGGAGATTAATCCAATGTCTAATTGCCCTCAAAAGTTTCCTTTTATATCCAGTTGTAATCTCCCCAGGAGTATCTTGTACCCATAATCATTATTTTATTACACAGTATCACCAAGGTTGGAAGAGACCTCACAGATCATCAAGTCCAACCCTTCACCACAGAGCTCAAGGCTAGACCATGGCACCAAGTGCCACGACCAACCTTGCCTTGAACAGCCCCAGGGACGGCGACTCCACCACCTCCCTGGGCAGCCCATTCCAGTGGCCAATGACTCTCTCAGTGAAGAATTTTCTCCTCACCTCGAGCCTAAACTTCCCCCGGCGCAGCCTGAGGCTGTGTCCTCTCATTCTGGCGCTGGCCACCTGAGAGAAGAGAGCAACCTCCCCCTGGCCACAACCACCCCTCAGATAGTTGTAGACAGCAATAAGGTCAAATTCTGCTAATTCATTCTTAAAATTTCAATAACTGTGTGCTGATTTTTCCCCTTCAAAGACACAAGCACATCACAGCACAAGCAAAGAGCTCTCTGGAAGAGGCAGATGCAGAAAATCCCATAATGCAGTATCCAAAGTGTTGAGAAATGGTTGAAGGATAGGGGGACATGGGTCTCTAGAAGCTTTGTACAGGCTAGTCCTTGACGTGAGGTCTGAGTGTATTGAAATGCAGTAAGCCACAGTGGTGTATGTGATGAAGCTCGAAGGCATTTGTCCTTGAGCCTTCTGATAAACAACTTCTGCAGGACTGTGTCCAGATAGAAAGAGAAACTAGCTTCAGCAGGAAACCGCAAATAGGAGGACCATGCAAATTCCCATCTTTAGATGCACCAATCACTAAATAGCAGTACTAAATAGCATGCTGGGTTCACACTAACATGTACGCTGATTCTCTGAATGTAAAAGCTTGATGCTCATAATAAACTTTGGACTGTCTTGCAGCTAACTCATATTGAGTCGTCTCTTGACTTTCCCAAATCCTGCCTCTGCACCAAAGAAACACACACTTTCGTAATACAAACAGAAGTCATTTTATTGGAATCAAATCAGGAATTTTTAATTTAAGAATACACCCCAAAACATTACCTTCATCTTATCTCCTAGAAGAAACAAAATTGATTTCAATGACAACCACCAAACCACCACACAGCACCATAGTGAGAAGTGAGTCTCATTTCAACAGCTATAGGAATTGGATTTCTATACTTCAAAGACATAACTTTCTTTATGGGTGCAGCAGAATTCTCTAAACAGTTACATACTAACACTTTCTCCAGTTAAACAGTGACAAAAATCATCACTTCTTTAAGGTTATGGTGAAACACAAGATTAATTCCTTTATTGATGATCAGAAGATGCAATTATTACAGAGATAATACCATGTCAAAGTCACCTAAATCATGGGAATACTCACAAGCAAGAAAATATTTCCAGTATCTCTGGGGACTAAATTAATCACATAAACCACAATAATCTTGGACTCTTTCTCCACTAAGCCATAGTTAAGTGATTTCAAACAAGCTTTCTGTCTGGTTTTATGGAAATTGATTTTTTTTTTTAGGATCATATCTAACTTAATTTCTGTACTACCATAAAGATTGGGTTCTGGCTTCTCCATAGACAGATAGCAGAGCACATAGGAAATGTTTTGCCTTAGCTCTACTCTGAAATACATTGAAAAATCCACTTTCAATTTGATTTGACATACCAATTTCCTTTACTGTGTTAAATTGTATCAACCATTGTGAGTCATCCCCAAAGTCAATGAGACTGCTTTTGATCAAGTGAAAATGGGTGAACATACTCTTAGGCTGTATGGCCTTCAGCTAGTGAAAAACCCCAAAGATTAGCTGTTAGAAAGTGATTATATGGAAGGAGCTTTTGTGTTCAGGTCTCATTCAGAGCTTCGGCATTTGTCAAATCTTTGCTTATTAAAAGGGTCAGGTTTTCATTCCAAATATAAGCAGGGAAATTCTGCCCCAGGCTTTGGCACACCAAGATTTCTCACGTAGACTTAAAGCAAAAGGCTCATGTAATGTTAATCAGAACAAACTTGAACGAGAAAGAAGCCTGAAAATAAGCTTTGCTGAGAAGCAACTTCCCATGAGAGTTTCCTGAGAAAATGATTAATACTTCTCTACTCATATGGAAAAACACTGCTCAAAACCACTTTCCCCTTGCTCGAGTAGGAAAATGTAAACTGAAATCAAGGCATATTAGCAACTATAAAATATTAATGTTCTGGATTTCTTCAGCAAACTTTTTCAACACTGCATTATTAATGACAACTAATTGTAGTGAAGACTGCTGGAGGACAAGCCAGAAATTGTATTTTTAACTATAGTTAAAGACCTCCAATATCTTGGAAGGATTTCATTGTATCATCTAGGATACAGGTGTTAGTCTGGAGTAAAAATTGATAATCAGAACCCAGAACTTAGGAAAATCTTGGCAAACATTACAATTTTTATATAAAATGTCTTCTATGATATAAAGAATCATTTATTTTTGTAAACTCTTGCAGAGACCATATTCAGAAAGCTCTATACCTAGTTTCGGTAGTTTTTGATAGCAAGAAATGTCTCTTCATTACCACTGCCAATATTTAAGCACACACATCTCTGACTTAGGGTAAAATCTAGATAGGCAGTGTCACAATTACTCAAAGCTGTTGAAGTAGGCAAGCCAGAGATGACCAGAATTCAGGACTATCGTCTAAACATGCCTCATCTTTGCTACAGGAGTTCTGTAGCAAAAGGGAGTTCATTTACCTGATCGCACCCAGTGACTGTCAGCTTCTTTCAGTGACACAACAATTGAAAGAACACATGAACAGTAATGAAATACTTAGATCAGAAAAAAAAAGTATATTTCAGCAGCAGTTATGCCCATTTCCCAAAAAGAAAAAAAGAAACTGAGTCTCAAATATTAATTGTTCATATATGAATCTCAAAACCTGCAGCCTTTATCCACTGCAGAGGCACATCTTTATGATAACTGTTTCTCCTTTTAAAGGCCTGGACACCTGCACATCTCCTAGAGTAAGTGGAAACAAAGAACTTAGCAGTTGCTGCAACAGGAGCTATGGTTACCACCTTTTCTCATCAGCTCACCATTCACAGACTGTTTCCACTCATTGATTGATTACAAGACCTGTAATGCTTACGTTTGACTTCTTTAAATAGTGCCAAATCTTAGAACCCTCAAATATTTCCCATTTGATTTACAGCATTGGACACTATTCTCCTTTTTTTAATTGAGCTTTGCATTTTTTTTCCATTATTTTTGCCTTTTGTAGTCCTGTAGCCTTAATATCTGCTATAATCCTAAATCAAATGAGATTGTGATCACTGCTGCTCATTTCCTTCCCCTATCTTTCCAACCTCAATTACATTGCTTGTATTACTGAAACTACAATTACAGCTGATAATGCTGGACCACTGTTCAGTTTCATCTGTTCACATCATTACACATTCTCATTTTACAAAGCCCTACTTTTGCAGTCCATTTTTATTACAGTTTTGGGGTTTTATATATGATCACATGCATCATGATATTCTTTTTACATTAAGGCCTGATTGTCTGTTGCGATCACCATTCAAAAATGCTTCATTCCAAAATGAGTTCTATTCCATCCATATACTGAATGCTGACCTGGAGCTAGATAGACTGATTGCTCTCTTAAAATTCTCTTCTTCCAAAGCAAAAGCTCATGGAAATTAATTAGAAATCTGCTATAACTACTCAAATTCAAAACACTCCCAAGCCCTTAGACTGTAACAATGGATTTCCCATGTCTAAAGGTATAAATTTACATGTAGTAGATTATGTCAATTGCTATGATGACATGATTTAAGGCAAGAAATCCACAGACTAGTGATTATCCAGAAATTTCAGAGTGCTTTGCTATAAGGTCTAATACCCTACTGTCATGTAAAACCATAGCACTACCAGCAACCAGGAAAAACAAAGGCACTAACAACTTAGGAAATACTGCAATAATGAATACATTATGAAACAGTTTCTATCATTCAAATGCACAGTTGATCAAGATAAAAACTTTTCCCCTGCTTAGTGCTTTAAGCACAGGAGCAGGTACAGCACATAGTCTATCAGCTAGATCAATAGCATCGAGAGAAGCAGAGAACATTGGAAAACTTCCTATCTGTGTGGAAGTGCTGATGTTGTAATAGGCTATGCTCAGAATTTCTTACATTTTAGTTGTGTATATGCAACAACCTACTTGACAGACCAAATTAAAACAGCCACACACACAACACTGACAAATAAACAAGACAGAAATTTTCCAGTTTTCCTTTTATCCCTATTTACAGTCTCACCACTTACTCTCTTACAATTGATACAGAAGCTGTATAAGATCATTTTGTATTTAATTGCAAATCCTGTTTCTCCTGCTGTTTGTGATTAAAAGTGTACAGTCAGTTCTGGATAGAAATAAAATTAAACAGAAGGTTTTCAGGCAAACTGGAAATTCAGGGAACAAACATAACAAATCATCACAAGTTAATTTCCACCATTTACATTTTAGAATGCAGACGAAAAGAAATAACCTGATCCAAGGCACAAAGCTAATGAAAAGCTCTTATTATTTTTAATAGCATCCAGTGCTTCCAGTTTCAAACTTTTGTCATCAGGGTTATGCCTACATCTGATGATAAACATCCTCCATGTTTTGAAATTGAAGCTTTTAATTAATGGAACAAAAATTGGTCTTACAAATAACTTCAAGACATTTAAAACCCTCAACATAGAGCTTACCCTAGATTTAGGGAAAGGAAATATGATGCGACAAGACAGGTAATTGTGTGTTTAGTTAGAAGTGATGTTCTTTGGATGAGACATTAAAGTGAAATACATGCTTCTATTCAGTAGAAATTAAGTCTTCTGCGGCACTTTGACAGAGTTAGAGGCACCTCAGTAAATGTGTCTCCTTATTACAGCCTTGGTGCTAAAGGTATGGCTGACGTGTCAAGAAACCAGCTGAATAGCTTGAGCCATTTATGGCTGGGTTGAACAGTACTCAGAGGAAAATAATGGAGCAAACACCCCAGCAAAAGCAGGGAAGTGAAGTAGGTACGTTGTAATAAGACTTTTCGCTTCCCAATCACTCATTTTTTACAGGCATTTCAGTGTCTGAGATATGAGGAATAACGAGAAACAGTTGCAGATGAATGCTAAATTTCAGCAGGAATAAAGCCTCACTCAACAGAATCTGACTTGTTTCATTACACAGATTAATAGTGGATGCTTTCTGCAATGTGCCCACACAGGCTTTTTATTAAACAACTTCCTGCTTGTTTAAGGTTGATCTAAGAAAAACATCACTGAATCTATTCTAAACCTAACAGTCTCAAGGCACACAACTTGGTCTATGACTAACTGCTTTCCTCTCTCCCCTCCTACATTCATAATTGTGATGCATTTAGGTACAGAAGACTGCTTGCCTTCATTTGAAATTTGAGTCATTTCCACACAATTCCTTTCCTTTTCTTGCTGTAAATAGGAAGAATCCATGCCATTTATTGCAACAGGAGTGGGGGAAGTGAAAGGAATTGAACCCAAAGAAGAGAGGTAGAGGTACTTGAGGAAATCCAAGATTCTCAGGCAGGTGGTGGAGTCACTATCTCTGAAAGTGTTCAAAGGAGGAGTAGATGTGATACTTTGGGACATAGTCTAGTAATCATGGAGACGTTGAACAGGAGGTCAGACTTGATGATCCTAGACATCTTTTCCAACCTTTATGATCATAAGTCCTCTAATAAATAGTCTTCAAGGTTTCCAAAATTTAGACAGCAACTCTCTAGAGCCAAGGAATGGAGAGGGGTTGGGGGGGTGTGGGGGGTGTAAATAGTGTCCCTGACCTTCTCTTTTTCTACTCTGTGCAAACAGCGTCCTAAACTATATCAAACAGATATTACTCTTTAAGTCTAAATCACTTTTTTTCCCCCAACAGAAAAGGAATGTGGTCTGAAGATAGACAATGGAACAGAGAAGTTCCTGTTCATTTTTGATATTCAGATATTATTAACACATTAAGTAATCCAACAGATGTATCTACGAATTAACAGTGAATGGGGTTTTTTTTTTCCCTCAAAACAAGAGATTTTCCTTTCTCACCACAGTACAAGGCAGACACTACTCACTTCATATTGGACACCTTGGCTGGAAAGATTTCCTTTCCTGTTCTCTGGTTTCTATTGCATTAAGTAGGTCAATGTCACAAGTAGAATGACTTAGAACAGCCCAGGCAGGAATCTGCTATACATGTCACATGATAAAAATATAATGGCTAATAAACCATCATGCCAGAATTTTTGCAGTTAGCCTCCTTTCCCTTTCTCCTTTACATCAGCCTCTTTGTGCCCACCATTTCTATAGCAGATTTTCTTTCCCCTGTAGCACAGGTGCAATACAAAACCTCTAAGCGAACTGCTACATGCTGTAAATGGTTCCTGTTGGTCAAGCAGCAGCTGACCCATAGAACTATCTCTACTCATCAGCAAGGAAGTACAGTGAAGTACAAATTACCAGGTCTAAGCTAAAACTGTTCTCCCTCCGCTATTCAATGTATTTCAGAAAATAGACAGCCACCCTACTACATCTTACACTTATAATTAGTTCCTAAGTAGCTCCACTACAACTAGCAAGCAAGTTAATTAGCAAAAAAAAAAACCCAAACATAAATATTTGTCTTATTAAAGACTAGCATAACACTCTGCCTATTGTAAAGGTGCTTTGTAGGTTAATGAGCAGCAGTAGTATGAGATGACAACATAGTCCTTGAGGTGTATTTTCTAACTTGCATCCTAATCCCAAAAGAAATTGTTTATTTTAGATCCCAAGTACAAAAGTGGACTGAGACCATGCCAAATTTTCTTCCAACCTTCTTCTAAACCGTGGAAAGAAAAGCTTCATTATTTGGGCATTCTAGAATTATGAGCCTTGCAGAAGACAACAGCAGTAAGCAATTACGCAGATGTGTTTGTATTGTGGAAGTTAAAGGTTTATTATGCTTTCAGATGAACAAAATAATGCTCCTCTATAAAACTAGCCAATCCCTTTAAAAGTTTGCATTTCACATTTAATCTAGTCCTATAATTTAATTGTGATAGTCTTATGCATTATAGCTGTGCTGAATAAGTGTGTAATTATCTGAATGCAAGATTTTTATGCATGAGATAATTACAGTGCTACAGGCTATCCCCACAATACAGACAAAGATAGATGAACCAATTATTTTTTTTTACTGTTGGTATTTCCTGCAACTCTTCCATGTTCCTGGGTAAATACAATAGATTATAGAGACTATCATATTTGTATGAATTTGAATACTTGCTGTCTGTGAAGTGAGTACTTCTAGAATGTCACCAAAGTTTGTGAACGTTTAATTCTTCAACAAGAAATGAAGTAAAAGTCTCTGAAGGAAGGAAAGTTTGAGCCAAAAGTCTCTTTTAAAGACTTGAAATTCCAGCATAGTTATGTTTACAGGTCCCAAGATTATCTGCATGTTAGCAGTGAACCGTGAGTGTACCTTTCCTATCATTTGACCTCAAACTCCCTTCTCCTAGCATTCTTCTACACATTTTATGAAACACTAGAAATGAAATGCTCAGAGAGTAAAGACAAGACTTGTGTAACCTCTGTGTGGAGTGGAAGCTGCCTCAAGTCAAGGACATTATATGAGTGTCACCACTGTTTAACCCTTTGTAGGATGGGGTGCTGAAAAAATAAGAAGCAAGAAGGGGATTTTCTGTAAAAGGCATTAATTTCACCACCTAGTGGAAGCAAACAAAGTATTGTACTGTCATACTCTCAAACTGTGAGGAAGAAAGTGGAAAGCGTTTAGAATCAGAAGAAAACGTGGAAAGAAATTGAAACTCACATTAATCTCCTAGTTCCCTTTCTTCTCTCATTTTTACTCCAAAAACACACTCTGTTGACTAGACTTTCCTCACCACTGGCACCTAGACTAGCTTTTAATCAGAATTTGTGAGGACAAAATATGCCCTGGCATGAAGACCATGCATAGAGCTACAGTTCATCTCCTGCCCAAAGCAGTGAGCAAAGCTGGACAGCAAGGACATTCCACTGTAGTTATATGAGAACAATGTTAAGTCTGCTTTTCTTTTCTCCAAACCTTGCTCAGCAACAACAAAAAGATGGATGCAGTAGGGGAAAAGGATTCTTCCCCAAGTTTGGGCTGCACTCTGGAGAAAAATCTTGGCAGTACTCAAGAGCTTTAGAGAAGCAAACAGGCAATGGTAATAGGTAGGGCATCCCTCACCAAACCTAGGACATGAGCTAGGTTGCATAGAAGAAAAATCTGCTGGCTCTGCAGGAATGTGAAGGAAAACAACCTGCAGCATGAATAATGGTCTTGAGACTGGACTGCTGGGGCCTTAAGATAGGCCAGAGAACATGCTGACAGCTATGGCTCAGGCAAATACAAAAACTACTTTGAGAATCGCTGGTCTCAAACAGCACAGCTCAATGGTAATAACAAGAGTACTCATAATAAATATTTGCCATGAAAAACAAAAACTCATCTTCTTTTGTGTTGCAGTCATAGGCAAGAGAGAATACAGGTCCTGCCAGATATCCATCAGCTAGGAGAAGAAAAATACAGTGGTTTATTTTCTGTCAGATAATTTATTTTCTTGGCTAACACGTTATTTTGTTTTGTATTTCTCAACATAGATTATACCAACTAAATCAATTTTTTTGCTTCAAATATCAGTTGGAAAATACCTATCTACTGCTTGATAAATGCAAAATAAACATTGTTTTAACATTCAGCTATCTTCTTGCCTTTATTTTAGGAGAACAAAAGCAAGCAGAAATTCACCCTTATTTGATGTTACCAAAAGAAGCTCTACAACACAGCATCAAGTCTGGTGGGAGCATAGGTTGATTGCTCTGGTTTTTCAGTTCCCTGTGGTCACAGAGTATGAGATACATTCACCACAGCTTCACGGGGGCTTTAGGACACAATTTCAGGCAGAAATAACCACTGTGTCACACTTGTGGGCTCATGTGAAGACAAATTAAAAACCAAACCAAAACACAGATGCCTCTAGACTCTGCCTAATTCTAATGAGCAGAAAGAATAGCACCGTCCCAGAGGTTTCTAATTCACACTATCATATGTTCGAAGAAATTTCACAGAGCTTTCGTTCTGCAGCACTTCAGGAGGACAGTTCTGCATACCTGACTGAAACTGAGGAGAAATACCTGCAGCACTGATTGCTTACCTGTAATTCTGGATGCTTGAGAATGATTATAGCAATACACACAGGAGAAAAGTAAGAGAAAATAAGAGCTGTATGACTGACAGTAACAGGATAAAAAGATTAAGGCAGTTTCTACCCAAACAAATGTTTTCAATACTGTTAATAATGATGTAAGATACATTAAAATTCATTAAGGCACTTTACACCCTTGTTCTTCATCTTTTCTTGTTAATGGTTAGCAAAGACAATGTCTGAGGACACAAATGGCTACTGTACCAAAGATGCAATCTGTCCCAGGTTGAGACTATAGGGTTAAAAAAAAATCTTCTGGGGACTAGAAGATTGTTATTCACTCTCATAATTCTGCTATCTCTTTATAAACTCACAACAAGGTCAGCTCATTCTCCTTTCCTCCTCCTGCCCTGTGTCTGGCAGGAGCCACCTTATCAGGAAGAACATGTAAGCAGTAGGCCTGTTTTGAGGGCTCCAGAGGCACTGGGTGGGGGGAGGATTGGAGCACTGAGGAGTATTAGATTTAGGGTTTTTTGGGTTGGGGGAAAAATCCAAGCAGGTTTGCCAGGGATGCAGTAATTGCTTTATAATGTCTTTCTCCATATCTCCAAATATAATTCTGTCCAATTTCATTTGAGAGTTTAATTTCTGTTGACTACCTTTAAAAACCACAACACAATTACTCTTGCTTGTTTGGGGTTTTTTGTTTGTATTTTGAGTTTATCTTATATAGCTTCACATATTTCTTTAGAAGTGAATCTTAAAGCCAGACATGAAACACCAACCTCTTCTACACTAGTGCCTAATGACACCTAACATCATGCATCACCAAGGACCTAGTTGCTGGATGCCCTTGAAAACAGTGACAATTTCTTGAGCTTCCCAATTGAATGGTATGAATTTAAAACAATATAGGATAAAAAAATATACAAATTACATAGTACTGCTGTGTGAAAGTCATTCCCAATTGTGCTACATAAATAATAAGCATTTACTAATGGAGCAAGCAAGCCTTTTTCCTAGTAGTGGTCTGTATTTGCTATTCAAATATCAAATAATAAAAGGTTAGGCAGTTTCCTGTTTCATATCTGTAATATTTTAAGTAGCTATCTTCAATAAAGCAGCCCACAGAGCTCAAATAACGACCTGAAACAGCACTATTTTACTTGAATGCTTTGGTAAAGCAATGGGGCTGCTGCTTTTTTAATCAAATTTCATTTCCCAGCAATAATTTTAATAGCTCCTTTAAACCCATCCTGCTCCCTTAAGGGATGTTGGACTCCGATAAAAACAAAATCATGAACTTGTTTTCCTCTATAACAGAACCTTGCTTTAGTAATAGCCCTTTCTTTCATTAGCACCCTGCTGTTCAGTTTATTAAAGGGTGGAGGCGGTGGGGAGGAGAGTTTCTGCCAACAGATAAGGAAAAGGATTATCCCTTGAAGATCGAATTTAACCCTTCTCTGCCTGCGGATGCTCAACAGCATCTGTTCTCCCCTCACAGGGAAAGGGAGAGCCCAGGGCAGGGCACAAGCATGGATGTGGCTGGAGCTGGGGTGCTGTGGAACCATGCACCAATAGAAAGCCAGATGCTTTTTCCAGGAGAGCACACAGGCTCAAGTAGGAGGAATCACTCCCAGTTGCACCACACCGCCTATGAGCACAGACTCACTACCCCGGCAGGAGCACTGTGAGCAGCAAGGTCCCAGCACCCTCCTCAGCCTGTCTTCTATCCTAATTTCCCCCTCCTTTAAAATCATCACTTCTTGTCCTCTCACAACAGGCTCTGATAAGAAGACTGTGCCCATCTTTCTGATTTGCCTTGAAGTACTGGATGGCTGCAAGAGGGTAAGATCAAGACAAAATAGAGTCAAGTTGCACTGGGGGACATTTAGATGAATATTAGGAACAGTGTCTTTACCAAAAGAGTAGTCAGGCATCAGAATAGGCTGCCCAGGCAGGTGGAGGATTTGCAATCCCTGGAGGTGTTGAAAAATCAGTAGACATGGCACTTCAGGACATGTTTTAATGGCCATAGTGGTGTTGGGTCAAACTCAATGATCTTGTCCAACTGTTCTACTCTCAGACAGTTCTCTTCTGCAGGCTGAGCAGCCCTAAATCCCTCAGCCTTTCTGTTCCTTAAACTGCAGTACCAGGTGCATCAGCAGAAGGAAGAGTTTAAAAACAGCTTGCTACAGGCAGAGTTATAAAGGCTGAGCAAGACCAAAGCTGAAGCCTGACTGTGCCCCTCCAAGAGCCCTGCTCACTCAGCTGCATGACACAATACAGCACTTTAATCTCAAAGATGTCTAAGCTAAATCTTAACTACAGCAAGCAAACACAGAACAAGTGAGTGTTTCATCATTGACTACTGGCCATTTATTAAGCAAGCATGTCTAAATTTTCTGTCCAAGTTTGGTGGAAATATACAGAGACTGAAAACAAACTCACAAAAGCTGTGGAAAGAAGAAATATAGTGTGACTGGATTTGATTTCTTTGTTGTAGGTAATTGTTGATGCCAAATGGGGGAACAGAACACCAGCATTAGTGTGCAACTTTGAAAAGAAAGGATGGATTTATATAATGTGATTGTTTAGTCTGAGAATGTTTTTTATAAAGCAGGTTATGGTTATAAAATATGAGATATTATTTAAAAGGGAAAAGTGGAAACTGAAGATTCAAATCTGAGGCAGCATCTGCAGTACCTGATGTTAGTTCATGCAGTGCTTGCTTTTCTAAGTAATTTAAAGACTACATCTCAAAATGTGCAGTCCAATATCCATCTCCTGCACATTTAATGACTGCTTTATAGTCAGAAGTCTGGATGATTCTATAAGCTTTCTTATACATGGCTTGCAAATCTTCTTTCTTAAACCATAGCTGTTCCCACATTCAAACGGAGCCAACAGCAGTCAGTGGAAGCCTAATAGGCCCAGTGATGCTTTCTTGCAGAATCAGAGTATTTCACCTTCAATAAAAGACATGGAATTCTTTCACTTGTCCCATTTCTCTCTTACAGTTTGGCAAATCCATTCTTTTCACTTCAATCTGACTGCTTTGCATGTATTTAAATATCTGTTCTTACTTTTGATTACTTCTCAAATCTCTGTTCACACTGCACACATATTCAGCAGTTATGATTGCTGAAGATTGAGACATATCAGTTTTACTCTTTAAAGGAATGCTTTCATTTGTGATTATCAACAGTCAGATGCCATTTTCTGACTTCAGCATCTGGTAAGAGTTCCCAGAAATTAATAGAAGTGGTACCCAAGTAAATACAATTCACATTCACTGCCAGAAGCAAGTTTTCTTGTTAGCTAAAGTAACTACGGCATTATTGTGTAGATTCAAAACCTGCCTAGACCCTGTCCTGTGCAACCTGCTCTGGGTGAACTTGCTGTGAAGGAAGGTTAGACTAGATAATCTCCAGAAGTCCCTTCCAAATCCTATCTTTCTGTAATTCTTTTCCCTTAAGAAATTGCTCTGTTTCTAAATAAATTGGAGCTGTTCTTTATACTGTCTCTTCACTTCTGCACCAAGTTCTTGGTGCAGACTCAAAAGAACCAACTGAAACAACTACAGTTAAGTGAAGGGACTAGAAACTTTCTGTAAATAGTTTTAGAGTACAATCAGTATCCTTTAGAATTGAAAATTACTTTTTAGAGGCAGCAGTGAAGCTGCTGCTCAACTCCAAGAGATGGTTTAGGTAGAGAAATCACACATGCCCAGTTTTTGCCTTGGATAAAGTTGCCTTTGCAGCTGCAGTATTCCTTAAAATCAGAATGCCTAAGAATGCCTTTGTAAAGAGAAGGCTTCTGACAGATTAATAACTTCAAAGGTATTTTTAGCACGTAGACCTGATTTGAAAATCCCTACCCTGAGTACTGCATTCCTAAGGTGACAGAACATTGTATTTAATAGCAGATTCAAGTAGGTATTTAGTAACTGTAAAACTTTCATGGTATCTGGGGTAACATTTTTCCTTATTTATGTTGAGAACATGGGAAGCACAGGCAGAAGTATCATTGTAGGGACATGGGAAGCTTTTACCTAGTCATTTAAACAGTTTAATCTTACTAGGTGCTGATGTAACCATGAAAAAGCTTCTCCCTGCATTCTTAATTGGTATAGAACAGATGGTAAGGTTTCTAGTTTGAAGCTGCAAACCTATTTAAAAAAAAAACAACCTGTGGTGATTTTTCCACTGTTAAAGGAGTTTACCATGTTCTATGTGTGGCAAGAAAATGAAGCTTCTTTTACTTGCATGCTGCCAACCTGGCGTTCTAAATGACTTCGGTATTTTTTCAGAGTCTCGTTAGACTTGAACAGTTCCCAGAGAAGAATTTAACTAATCAAAAGTATGATCTTCACTTAATTAGGGAGGAAAGATCTAATGACATTTGTAATGCAGCATATCATGAGCATTGTACATTTTATTGAATGTAGCTACAGCAATAAGATGCCTTTTTTTTTAAAAAACATTACAAGTAAAAGGAGTGTAATTTAGAAAAAGCATAATCTGAATATTAGGTATTCAGCTGCTGACTTTGCATCTCAAAGATCATCTCAAGTTCTGAATAACCTTTGAAACAGCTCTGTGCTCAGAACTGGCTTTAATATTCTGCTTTTTATTCATGAAAACACAATAAAATAGAAGAAAACAAAATCAATATATTGCAAAGTACATCTACATTTGCATATCGGTTCTACCAAAGACTATTGCTTTGCAGAATTCTCTGTTGGAGCTTTCTAGTTGTAGTCAGAAAAGGAGGTTTGGATAGATCTCAGCAAGATAAGTGTTGTGTGATGATTTGAGCTGCACCTGGTTTGTCACTGTATTACTAGTCATGCAGATAATACAACTGTTAACATCTTAAGACCGATGAATGCATCTGGCAGGTACAAAAACCAGAACCAACTCAGTTCAGACTTCTCGCTGATCATTTCTGCTCAGTGAAGGCTCTCCTCACCTTTTTTGCCATTGCTTCTTGGTAGTGACCCACTCATTAATCCCTTGTCTGCTCAGTACTATTTTTATGTGATTCCTCCCCCCCAACCCCCAGTTTACAGAGCACATTTGTTTTCTATGGGTTAGTCAAAACACACCAAAACCCAGCAGAATTTAAATTACAGCACTGTTAGAACTCACCTTCCTGCATTCACTCAGGTTTCGTATGTGCACTGCATTTGTTGGCCCAAACTCTGTTTTTGTCTTATCACTTTGCAGCTGAAGCAATAGTATGTAGAAAAAGCCCCACTCTGCAGAAATGACATTACAGAATTCTATGGTCTCTGGAACTGTGTATGTGGCACTGCAGACATGGATCTCCCTTATATCTTGAATAGCTGATATCTCCTTTTTTGCTGGAACTCTCCTTGTCTCACTGACTTTCAGGTCTGAAGAAACACTGTCAGCATTTTCAGAACCTCATGGACATGATTCTGATCATGGCCCATACAAATCTCTGTATTACAAAAATAGATCCAGCTGATTTTTTTTCCCTTTTTATAATGTAGACACAGTAAAAAAAGTTCTTTTCAGTATCTACTGTTCAGCCCCACTTGATTTTAGCTACAATATTTCTCTGAGAAATAAGGTCTCAATTCACCCCTTTCCCCTATGCACGGAGATGTTACTGGTGAAACTTAGCCAGTTCTGTCCCTCTGCAGCCAGTTACCTCTTCGTCCTAGCTACACTGGCTTTAACTAACACAGACTTAGAAGCTCCTAGCTCCAGTTCCTAGAAGCATAAGTTGGGATGACAAATGCAATAGTGTTTGTAAAAGAGAGGAAGGAGGAGTGACATGTACATGGCAGAAGGAAAACCTACCAAAAAAAAAGGGCAGCAAGATCACCACTGATGCTGTACTTTTCAGCTGTCATTCCTAGTTGAACCTAAATATTCCACTTCTGTACATATTCAACTTGTTTAAAATTGGTCGAGACAAAATCCAGCATAGATTGCATAATTCTAATTTTAACTAAAATAGAAACTAATGAATACACTGGAACTGAAAAATTCAGTCAATATTTGGTTTTCCTTTTTCTTCATGAGGTAAGGGACATAGAAGACCTCATATTTCTCATGACAACTTCACATATTTTAGCTTTTTACCATTTCAGTGTCTTTGGTTTACAAGAGGGCTTCATGAGTCCATCCCTATTCTTGTACCTGACAGGTTTGATAGTTTGAGAATATTAGTAGAATCATAGAATCAACCAGGCTGGAAGAGACCTCCAAGATCATCCAGTCCAACCTAGCACCCAGCTCTATCCAATCAACTAGACCAGGGCACTAAGTGCCTCATCAAGATAAACTGTCCATGCCCATGGCAGGGACATTGGAACTAAATGATCTTTAAGGTCCCTTTCATGATTCAATGACCTTTGGCCCCTGCTAGTTCTAAAAGACTTTCCTAAGCTAATTATTTCTATACACATCTACTCAGATATGCAATGATTTTACATCAGCCACTGGACACCATCAGGCCTCTCTACTGCATTTATAACAGTTCCTAAATTAAAGGTTTGCAGTCCCATACCTTCTAAACATAGCTAGCACCTCAGTACTCCTGGAATATACAATGAAAGGATGCCAATAACCATTAAATTAGTGAATAACAGAAACTAACGCATAACTGAATTGCCAGACATGATTCTCTAGCATTCACACTCTTAGCAGTTTCACATGACAAGCAGTCCACATCTAAATTACACTGGCAGAACAAGGCATCTATGTTCTGATTAGACCACTCTAATCATCACTTTCCTGGTAGCACTGAGCTGGTTCATTACCACTACTAAAAATACTGTTTTCTACGAAACAAATCCTACTATGGCAGGAGGGTTGGAAATAGATGATCTTTAAAGGTCCTTTCCAACCCAAACCATTCTAGGAATTGAAGAATTGTATTTTCTTTATCTCAAATAAAAATGCAACTTTTTAAGCATCATTCACTTTAAAAAAATAGATTATGTTCTGTGTGCTTGGAAGCAGGCTGACATATCTAAATTACCTCCTTGTCAGCAGGTGACTTAGTACCAACAGCTACACACTTAACCAGAGGTTTTTAAGAGGCAGCTGATGACTGGTAATTCATAAACATTAGACTGGACCTTACAGTTAACTTTCTGCCAACTAAAAAGTGAACAGTTGTCCTGCAGCAGAATGCCTCCAGATGAGTGGTCTACTTCTCTAGAGTGCATTTGGCTTCTCTGATTTGCCTTCATTTTGAAGAATCTCAAAATATTTCAGAATTATGTTTTTGCTGCCTTTTCATTACAGCATCCAGTGGGAGTGTGAACTTCCATGTCAGATTGCTACCACAGCCAGATGGTTTTTTTCATTACCTGCTGTAATGGACTACATATTTACAAGAGCAGCACCAACACATTCTATCTTTCAAATACAAGGCCAATCCACCTGTAAGAAATTGTTTTTCTGCCAGATGTTATCCCAGACTGAGGCCAAGAGGAGGCAACTTTTAGATAGCTAAAGGACGTGTGATGTGTAAAGTTTAATAGTATTGAGCTATTTGTAATTCATAGGCATGAGCCCAAAACATCAGTTTCAATTTATGGTTTTAGCCGTCTGATTAATTCAGTTCACTGGTGTGACATAGGCAGTTTTCATCCCACCAGGGACCAAAAGAGAGATGATCAGAAAGGCCTCCTCCTCTGTCATGCAAGCCAGAGTTCTGTGCTAGGCAACTCAGTGTGTACCTCACTGTAAATTATGAACACAGATCAGGAAATCAGGTTTGGACAAGATAGGATTCAGGGCGTTCTGGCTTTGCATCAACACAATGTAATCAATCACTGAAACTTGGAATCAGAAATTATTGCTGCATGACTAGCCAAGGAGCTGGAAACCAGCACTACAGCACTAAGTGCCTCAAAAACGGGTTTAGCATTGTAAGGCAAGTACATAGCTCATAACCAAAGCCTGAAAGTGCAAGAAAATTTATGCCTATGTTTTATACTGGTATTCAAACTCTAGATCTCTTAGAAGTGAGAGAAACAAGAAATTTAGATGGAACTGGTCAGGATGATGGACTCACAGTTGTAGTAAGTTTAAAAATAATAATAAAAAGAAATCTCCCAATGAGCCCTGATTCACTTTGGGCTTTACACAACAGCATATGACACAGGAGGATGTTTTTACTTTGCAATTGTTTCTTCAAGGGAAAATGCTGTGCATTATGGTATGTCCAGCCTATGCTACCTAACAAGGCCTGGAGTAGGACTCAGGAGATTTCAGGCTGTTCCAGATTTGCTTTAGTGACTAGGTGCTTACCCTGACATTCCTAGAGAATGGGAGTTTCAGAGGTTGGAAAATCCAATGCATCCTCACTTCTGTTCATAAATATAATTAAAAGGTTAGAGTACAGAAATGGAAAGAAGTAATATTGAAAGGAGGAAAATAAGTCAGAAATGTAATAAATACCAGGTTGGGTTTAGTTATGGAAGTCTATGAAGGCTGCTACAGCTACACAAGCCACTCATGAGTACAAGGTTCTCACTGCAGCCAGCATACCGAGGCCGTGACAGAATAGCTTAGCTTGGAAGGGACCTTAGAGATCATTCCCTCCAACCTTTACTCCTACTCAAACAAGGAAGTAGGCATCTGCAACCTATTCCAGAGTCCCACCGCACAGAAAGTTTCTGAAGGACTACTCTGATGATGTAGGTAAAACAGTGTTTAAATAATCAGCTAGAAAGTGACAGCTCACATAAATATTTGGTCATCATCTAGAAGAGAAAATGAGGGCATAAAACTAGTAGTACAAGGACAATTCTCTGTTCATTAAACATAGATAATACAAAATTAAAAGTTACTTCTGATTGTCAAACACAGTTAAGCATCAGCCTTTTACTTTCTCATCAACACTTTTCTAAAGGTGAAAGGCCTGGAACACAAACCCAATAAGGAGAGGCTGAGGGAGCTGGAGTTATTTAGCCTGGAGAAGAGGAGGCTCAGGGGGGGACCTCATTGCTAACACTACCTGAAGGGAGGTTGTAGCCAGGTAGGGGTTGGTTTCTTCTGCCAGGCAACCAGCAATAGAACAAGAGGACACAGCCTCAAGTTGTGCTGGAGGAAGTACAGGCTGGATGTTAGGAGGAAGTTGTTACCAGAGAGAGTGATTGGCATTGGAATGGGCTGCCCAGGGAGGTGGTGGAGTCACCGTCCCTGGGGGTGTTTAAGAAAAGCCTGGATGAGGCACTTAGTGCCATGATCTAGATGACTGGATAGGGCTGGGTGCTAGGTTGGAGTGGATGATCTTGGAGGTCTCTTCCAACCTGGTTTATTCTATGATTCTATTCTATGATTCTGAAGAAAATCATGTTAGCAAACAATTTCTTACACTGGCATTCTATCTTCATGTTCATCTTCCTTTTCTATGTTACTCTATTGGAAGGGATAATTTTCAAATGCATGATTGTCCTCCTGTCACTGAACTGTAAGCCTGAAAACATTACTTGAATGTATGCCCTTTTAAAATATTATTTGTTTTCTACATTTGCTGTGTATCTACCTTTAAACAAACCTAGAAACATTAAGTAACTTCAGGGCATGGATCACAGAATCATAGAATCAGTCAGGGTTCGAAGGGACCACAAGGATCATCTAGTTCCAACCCCCCTGCCATGCCCAGGACACCCTACCCTAGATCAGGCTGGCCAGAGCCCACCTCCAGGGACAGGGCCTCAACCACCTCCCTGGGCAATGCATTCCAGGCTCTCACCACTCTCATGGTGAAGAACTTCCTCCTCACATCCAGCCTGAACCTACCTATCTCCAGCTTTGCTCCATTCCCCCTAGTCCTGTCACTCCCTGATATCCTGAGAAGTTCCACCTCAGCTTTTTTGTAGGCCCCCTTCAGATACTGAAAGGCCACAAGAAGGTCACCTCAGAGCCTCCTCTTCTCCAGAATGAACAGCCCCCACTCTTTCAGTCTGTCCTCATAGGAGAGGTGTTCCAGCCCTGGATCTCCAGGCTGCTTCCCAACAACACGCTGAGTAGCATTACCACAATGCATTGTTTCATTGGAAGTAAATGCCTGAAATTCAATTGCTATGCAAAAATATGTAGGTGACTACAAAATTTGGGAAAGGGTTTTTTTGAGATGCTCTTACTTTCTGAAAAGCCTGAAGAACTTAGTACTGTTCTGTTCCTTCTGCTAACTTTTATTATAACATTATCTGTTGCAAATGTGGTGGGCTTTGGCTGAACATCAAAACCTACAGGTAAATGTCTTAGCATCGCATTGGAGACCATATTGGAGATGATAGTCTGGGTCACACAAGCTCTGCAAGTCTATTCAGAAAAATGGCAACCAGAGAAGTCTCCTGCTGATTCTGAGATACTAATTCCCTATCTCTTGGGAATGGACTTCTCCCAGTCCATTTAGTCCATCCATGCCTGCTAAAAACTTCAAAGGAGCTATTTTTTATTAGCTATGCCTATCGTGGCCTTTCAAGAAGCCCCAGTTTAGGCTTCCCTATCATAGCATTTGCTTGTTCCTACAAATATTTGGCATTGCTTAATTAATGAGAGCTTTGAGGATTTATCTGTTTGTGGACTGGAGTAAATAAGCCTGGCACTGAATTTTTTTAAGAGGTTGACTACTTAAAATTCAGTTTTACCTGGGTGGTTTTGCAGTTTTTATAGAGAAGGGAGATGTGACATTAACAAATTTTAACATTTTGTTACAGAGTATTTGTTCTGAGATGACACCTGAAGTATCCCATATATCAACAAAATGATTACTGAGGATGCATTTCGCTTTTGAATTCACAGAATGATGTTGAATTTAATATTCACTCATGAGTACTTGGTACAAATTACAATGACAACCAAAAAATAATGAATAATATATTTCTATCATCAATTAATAACCATCCATCCATTTAAAAGTTTCATCCTCATGCATTCTGTAAATCTGCAAATTAATTATGCAAAACCTTGAACAAGTATAAAATTGAAATGCTTAAGAATTTAAATGATGCAATTAAAAGCTATTGCATGTAACTCAAAGTTATTTTCTTCTAATACTTTCTCATCAATCTTAATTTCAGTACTACCATTTAGGAACAGAATCAGCTCTTATGCCTTGTCAAAATATTAGAAGTTTGAGTAAAGACTGTATCTTTCCTACTTTGGTTACATTATTTCCAGACATGAATTGGAAGACTTAATTTAAGCAGAAGTGGCCTTTTAAAAGATGGATCACAAAGCTGATCAAAATGAAGAGGCTGAGGTCACTGGTGTGAATCCCGATTCTTTAAAACAAAAGTAATCCAACAAGAACTGGTCTCAAACTGATAGCTTAGCTACCTTTAAACATCCTCTAATCATAGAATCACCTGGGTTGGAAGGCACCTCTAAAGGTCATCTAGTCCAACCCTCCCTCAGCAAGCAGGAACATCCTCAAGTAGATCAGGTCTCACAGAGGCTTGTCGAGCCTCACCTTGAATATCTCCAGAGATGGGACCTCAAGTACCTCTCTGTAGAGCTGGCAAATCAATACACAGCTAGGGATACTTCAGATTTGCTGACCAGACTGTCTGAAAAGGTTGTATCAACACAGGTATTTTTATTACTGTTATTTTCAGTAATATAGCAACATCTTGCTTCGTACTCTTTTCCATAACACACCTTGGAGTAGAGATTTACCTGCATGTCAAGAGCTCTTAACACTGTTGTGTGCATGTTTACCAAGGTAAACACTGAAATCTTTAGGCGGTATCCATTTATTTTTCCTTTAATGAAATCAATCTGATTTTGCTATAATTGTCCCTTCATTTTGCAAGCAGAGAGTTCAGCAGCACATAAAGTTTAGAGAGTAATTTCCTTGCTGATTAAAAAAATGAATGTTTTCTTTTTCTCTTGTAGCGAGAAACACATTGAGGTACTGAAACACTAGGGAAGAGGAAGCCCTTCTCTAATATATGGATGTGGCCTGGACATAAAGAAATAGCATTGGACTTCACCAGAAAGGTAATCAATGGCCAAGCTTCAATCTTGTAAAAGTTCTGCACTCTCATCAGAAATGCAGGAATAAATATTTAGCTTCCTTTCCCTTCTCCCTTGGCACCAAAACTTTCTGAATGCGAGGTGTTAGCCTTTGCATTAGTTTATCGATCTTTTAATGTGAGATCTAACTTCCTTCAGGGGCACTATAAATACAGTATTGCAAAAGTCCTGTGATATCAATATTCATTTATTTTTATTGATTAGTTGCCAATTCTAGATTCTGTGTACTGAATTCATGTATGCTGAATAGCTGTTTCAATTAATGAAGTCAAAATTGGTTCCAACAACCTACAGGAACTACAAAAATGTTTTCTATTACAAAACTAATGATTTCCCTTTTTTCCCCCCCTCCCCTAGTCTGCACCTGGCTTATCCCTGGAGCCTCACTGGAAGATACAGAGTAACTAAACAAAACCTATTTATAGACTTGTGTTATTTGCCATCTAGTAGAACAACATCCTTTCTCTAAGCATTGGAATTAGTAGGTGAAATTGACCAACAGAATACATTTCAGAAGGTGAAATTGTAGTGTGGCTCTTTTGGCACGAAGCACATGTATTCCCATGTGTGTCTGTTATTCAAACACAGATACAATCTTAAGGCAGGTGAACACATTCAAGAGTAGTAGTTCTAAGTCCAAGTGTCCCCGTTGTGTTTCCTCATGTAGCACCTTCCACTTCCCAGCACTTGTTTTTCAGTTAACACTCCATCTTTAGAAACTTGACATAGCAGCAAACAAACCACTAGAACTCAGTAAAGGCAAGCCCAAATATTCAGATTAACTTCTCTGAATGCAGGTAACATTAATTCACCATTATATTCTCCTGGTTGAATGTTCATTTCAAGAGTTTAACAACAACAAATCTAGACTTACAGGTGCTCTTGAATGTGGATTAATTTTCTTTAGCTGCTTTCCTCATTTAGTAGTTGGGTGAAACAAGTCTTGATCCCAATAAACCCCCTTTTCCACTAGTTTTAAAAGCCTCTCTTTTTTTAACTATATCATGCCAGCAGTTTAAAAATCAAAGCACCATGACAAGCACACATATATATATATACACACAAGCAGCTCTGGAACCTCAGAAGAACGTATTGCTCAAGGCTCACTTAACCCTTTGTGAGAGAACTTCTGAATGTAGATTCTTATAAATCATTTAAATCATGAAAAATAATCCTCTCTTCACCCTACAGGTTGTAATTTTTCAACCCTACTCACAGAAAATAGAAGCAAGCTTGAGTATTGAAAAAAACAGGTTAAACAATCCGGGTTTTAAGCCCAGTAATAATATATTCATATCACTAAATGCTCAGTAAATCCCAGGCCAGGCAGAATAGATTTAATTCTGTATTCTATGTAATAGTCTCATTGTTTTAAGAATATACCTACAGATATGTTTGTTGCTCTGTCTTATGAGCTATGTACCTCTATCTTCTCCCCTGCCTTTCCCCAGTAGATGAGATACAGAGACTGTGCTAGTTTGAGCCTAGCTAGCATGTTTTGGTGGGAAGAACTAGATGACAGGCTGTAAAATGAACACAATGGTGAGGTCTACTTCCCTCACAGTCTTGCTGGGATGTGTAAAGAAGAAAGGCAAAACAAAGATTAGGTCACTTGCTTCTTCTCTTCGCGGGGGAGCTTTGCCTGCTGGGGAGAAGCTGAGGCTGCTGGCTGGACTCCATCTTGATTCCTAACCTCACCCTCCTTTTGCTTGGCTGCGTCACCTTGCTTTGCTTAATCCTCTTGGCCGAACCTCCATTCTGCCTTGGGACTGGGGTAAGGTTGAGAGGTGTAGGGTTAGGAGGCCTGAGAGCCCCTCCTGGGGACTCAGGTTTCTGGGAGGGGAGTTGTGTTTGTATTATCTTTTTTCCCTTGTATATTTCTGTCTATAACTGTATATACTGTAAGTATCTGTTTGTAAATTGTGCCAGCTGTAAATATAAGCTTCATTCAAATTT
Organism: Tricholaema leucomelas; assembly: GCA_013400475.1. Lineage (NCBI taxonomy): Eukaryota > Metazoa > Chordata > Aves > Piciformes > Lybiidae > Tricholaema lacrymosa > Tricholaema leucomelas. Next base: position 196,009 of record WAAF01020221.1, read on the forward strand.
CCAGAGCCGACTGAGTCTAGTCTGGGTAATTTCTAAAAGTGTGTGGGGGCGGGGGACACCCAAACCATCACAGTGACAGAAATTGAAGTGTGAGCATAGATGGAACTAATGGACAAGTAACAATAGAATTTAATCAGCTGGTTTCTGTGAAGTATGAACAAGAGGAAATTTTAAATGGATAGAGCGAACAACCAGAACAAACAACATTAATTTTCAAGTAGTTAGCTTAAATATACCTACATAAAATGCTAATTTATGACTGTTTAGAGAAATGCTATTAGCTGAAGAGAAAACAGAACACATCTCATTTTGAAACCATTGCTGATGCTATATTTTATAAAGACCATCTTCTAGTCTGCACAGATACATTTTATACATGTTTAATGGTCGAATGCCAACACTTAACAGAAGGAACTGTGCTTGCTTCTTTCTGGGAAGAGCTACGCTGCTTTAGGAATTTGTGGAAACAGAAATAATTTGTTCCTGTGTGCAATTTCATCACCTAGCTGAACAAGTTTGTCAATATGAAACACAATTACATTGAGTTTCAAATTTGTTAATAGAACAAGTGGTCATAACTCTGACCATTTGTCTGTGTATTTATCTTTTCCCCGGGGAATGAACAAAATTAATAACAAAGGTAAGCTTCCTAAGCTTATTCTCAGTCCCCCAAAGTAGTCTTAATTAATGTTGCTGTGAGCAACAAGGGGACACAGTCTCAAGTTGTGCTGGGGGAAGTATAGGCTGGATGTTAGGAGGAAGTTCTTGCCAGAGAGAGTGATTGGCATTGGAATGGGCTGCCCAGGGAGGTGGTGGAGTCACTATTCCTGGAGGTGTTCAAAAAAAAGACTAGATGAGGCACCTAGTGCCATGGTCTAGTTGATTGGATAGGGCTGGGTGCTGGTTGGACTGGATGATCTTGGAGGTCTCTTCCAACCTGGTTGATTCTATGATTCTATGGAGTGTACTAAATTATTCCTCATGGCTATAGATTAACTGATGTAATATCTGACATTATAGTGAAGTAGAGGTGTCAGTTTCTCAAACTTAATCATGCTACCACTTAACACTGTAATTCTTACTAGAACAGATTTCTGCCAGATAAAATTACAAATCAGCAAATAAAATAGCTGGAAGTCTCAACTTTTAGTGAAGTTGTAAAAAGGAGAAGAAGCAGCCATCGCCTTTTGTTAGCTTTGCTCTGCAGAAAGCTGCTAAAGATCTGATTGTGCTAGCATTTCTAATTTGGTGTCTTGATACACAAGTGTTTTCTGAGAATAATAAAACAGATGAGTCCCCCCAAAAAATACCTTTTTTTTACATCACTATGAAAATATCATTTTCTGCCAGCGGATACAAGGGTTACAAATAGCAGTTTCACAAGAAATAACCTTGAGATGCCTGTAGATTGAAATCTGTTGCAGAAAATATAGTGCCACACACCTCCTAATCTTAGACAGAGGCACAAGTAAGAAAGTCTTAAGACAGGCATTAAGTGCAATTTGCTGAGGCAACTAAATGCCAAAACAGAGAGCAACTGAAACAGCTATAATTTGCCTAAGCAATATTGATACTAATGCCTAAATGACATTGAATATCTGAACATTTCTTGTAACTGTAAGGCTGTCAATAGAAAGAGCCCCTAAAGCTGTGTCTGTTGTTCAACATCTCAGCACAATTCAGACTCTGGATGATTCCTGACTCCAAAATGGTGTAAAATGGACACCTTCCATTCTTTCCTTCCTGCATGAGAAAAAGGAAATTCAAATGCCTCAGAGTAAAGGAGTTATGCAGTGTTTTGGGCAGGTCCCCAGTCTAGATAATCAAGAGAATGTCTTCATGGAGAAAGACTATCAATTAATCACTGCTGTAGGATGTACAGACTTAAGCTTTTATTTTTAAATCTATTAGTAGCCTACTAAATAACCTGAGTATTTCACTACCTCATGTCACAGTTACACTGTTTATAAAGTATTGATGAAGATGCTGCTTTGCTTTGTAAATTGCTTTGAGATCAATGCATTCTATAAAAGGATTAGTTTATTACTTCTGTTCATCAAAACACACCAGCAGTCACTTGCAATTTTGGCTGCAATTCTTTAAATAAGATCAGTTGTCTGTTGGTCTGCAAACAATACCATAGGTATTGATGCATCTCAGAAGCTACTCCATCTTTTCTCTGCTACCACTGCATGTCCTGGTGTTCCTTCTCCCTCCTGTTCCTGAGAAATCCGCTGTTCAATTTTAGCCAGTCAGACAACTGTTTCCCTAAGAGTCTGTGAATGATGGCTTTGTAAGCAGTTAAGTGAAAAGAAATCTGCTGTGCAAAGCTGCTTTGTTCATTGCTTTTGCTGACTGGCTGAAAGTGAGATCACAGTAAGCTCAGAGGGCTTGATACAAATGAAATCATTTCTCAACAAAATACATCTTCAGACAGATGACACAATAAAATACATTCATACCTTGCAAAATTTAATAGTTGTCATTAAAATGTGATTATATACAGACATGAATGTAAATATAGTTTCCAGATTTGTGCAACTCAAGCATATTACTACTGTAGTTCTATATGAAAATGCATCAAGATATTCTCAGATAGCATCAAAGTTATCCCATGAAAGTAGATATTTTCAGTTCTTAGAGTCATCACAAGTTTACTGATACTGGGAGTCCTCCCACCGGCATGATGGTAGCAAACAATAGGAGCATTCTCATACTGGCATGAAGGGGAATGGATGTTCAGAGTAAAGAGCTCTTCTATGTGCCCTTTACGTATGGCCACTCAGCTTGCCTTATTCCTTTGGCCATAGATGCATTCGGGTAAGAGCAAAAGCAATAGTCTTTATTAGAAAGTTATATGCCCACAGAAGTGGACATATAAACTGAGAATATTGATTGTCTTGACCACTTCAACAGATGGGACTTTCAAGTATGCAGCTCCTGAGCTCAACTCTTTCACAGAAATACTATTCTCTACTGCATCATTCACACAAAGAGATGGTTTTGATTCAGTAATTTCAGAGAACAGATTCATACACTACAAAAGTGTGCCTGTCATTGGCTACCTACAAGTTTCTAACTGGTACCTGCTTCACTGAATCACATTGGTAAATGTGCAGCTGAGACATTACTTAACAAATATACTGGTGTTGCCATTTTGCACTTGTTATTCAAAATGGCTACTAAGTCTTGGTCTTGAAAGACTAAACAAAAAAAAAGTCTAATTGATAAAAAATTAAAATAAGACTTTAGAGTCAAGAAGGTGCTGACCCACCTATTAAAACAATAAAGTTTGAATGGTGGCCTCAGGCAGATAATCCCATGTGGAGTGATGGGAGTAGGCTACTGGAAATAGTAATAAAAAATTGAAGAGTTGCTAACATGCTACAAAACATCAGCTGCTCCAGTGGCTTTTAGAACACAGGAAACTAAAATATTGACACAAACATGATTCAAATGGCTACAAGGGATCTGAATTAAAAAAAAAGGAAGAGGATATAAAGCTCATAATGAGAATAAATTAAATTGCTGGTCAAGTTCTTTTAGCTGAGCTGACTCTTATTAGACTGAATTCCTGTAAATAGTCTGATGCATAAAAGTATGGAAAAGTGTAACTGAAACTGCTTTTTGTAGCCTAACATCTTTTCTTCCAGTTTAAGGAAAAGACAACTTGAACAACTGCAGGGGAATTTTTATAAACAATCAACTCATAGTACTGGACACAATAGCAGTAGTGCAAATCTGAAGCTGTTCCAGTAACATAGGGAAATGAAAGAGAGATACTAAGAATATGAGAAGAAATAAAAACCTCTTTAAGAAGAGAGGTTCTCCTTGAATAGGAGTTTAGAGACTCGAATGTCGGTGGTGAATAGTTTGAGAAAAGCAATTATTACATATAGCTCCTCTTTTTTCTTGCTTCATCTTGTCACAGAAGTAATGGCACTAAGGTTGCTCTGAATTGCAAGACTAAATTCCATTGTAATATTAACTGGATAGACAAACTTTACCAGACCTTGCTCACATTTTCAACATACTCAAGAGTTTTCTCATATATATATATATAATTTTATTTTGATGTAATTCCTAAGCTCTAATGAGAGGTGTGCTTGCTTCTGAAAGCTGTTGGTAAACAGAGAGAGCAGTAACCTAGCCAAGCACTCCCTAAGAACTGCATAACAGGAGAAATTTTACAAGAGAAGGTTCTATTTGCTGCTATTTCTCAATGCATAAGGAGGAATTACTGAGTGAAAGAAACCAGATTTGTATCTCAGTAGTAAGGCACAAGAGCGTACAGCTCTACAATGCTGAGAACATTTTGATCAAAACTATGCTCTTCAAAATAAATTTCATTCATATTTTCCACAAAATTCTGCTGTCACTGAGGAAAAAGAGGAAGGAGTCTTAACTGTCATAAATGCTTAGAAAATTTGACCCGGTCCCTAGCATTGCTATGTTGTATGAGATAAGGGAAGAAACAAGAAAACGTTCTTTAAATAGTTGTAACACCTTACATTACCAATGACCAGTTGCCTCAGAACTCCAGGAGGTGGTTATTTTCAGCCAGAACCCTCATTTCCAAGTACCAGATGTTTCTCTCATTTTGACAAATATTAGCAAAACACTGTCTTTTCAAAAGAGTCATTAAAGAATCTATTACCTCAATCAGTCATATAGCTGATAGAGCCATACAGCAGCTTTTGGCATAGTCCAGATCGTTACCTAAGCCTGATGGCAACTCTCCAAAATTATTTTGTGTTATAGTTGAGTGGACAACAAATGTGAGGCTTTATGTGCAGGAATTTTCTGCTCTTCTTTGGACAGCAACATGCTGCTACTTCACTATGTGGCATTTATGCTGCTGTTTTATGGCTGTAAACAGTTGCAAGCTATTGCTCACCCTGAAGCTAAGTTTAAATAGATGACAGCTACATAGCAACATGCATTCTCCTACATTTGGAAACCTTAATTGTAATCAACAATTCATACTGATCTCTAAGCACAAAATGTTGCGGGTCAACAAACACAACCAATTCCATAAGCAGGCGATACCTTGTTTACTTAGATAATTAACTGAAATCAGCTTTATGGCTAAATTCCCTAATATGCAAAGCTTTCAGCAAGAAACAGAGGCTAAGATGTCACAATTTTTCCTTTCATTGTTGTTTGCCTACTTGTTTTATGATGTAGTAAAACTATAGAATCATAGAATCATAGAATGGTTTAGGTTGGAAGGGACCTCAAGGATCATCCAGCTCCAACCCCCTGCCACAGGCAGGGACACCTCCCACTAGAGCAGCTCGCCCAAGGCCTCATCCAGCCTGACCTTAAACACCTCCAGGGAGGAAGCATCCACAACCTCCCTGGGCAACCCGTTCCAGTGCCTTACCACCCTCACTGTAAAGAACTTCCTCCTAACATCCAGTCTAAATCTCCCCTCTTCCAGCTTAAACCCATTCCCCCTCGTCCTAACATTACTAGACCGTGTAAATAGTCCCTCCCCAGCTTTCCTGTAGGCTCCCTTCAAATACTGGAAGGCCACTATAAGGTCTCCTCGAAGCCTTCTCCTCTCCAGGCTGAAGAGCCCCAACTCTCTCAGCCTGTCCTCATAGCAGAGCTGCTGCAGCCCTCTGATCATCTTCGTGGCTCTCCTTTGGACCCGCTCCAGCAGTTCTATGTCCTTCTTGTATTGGGGGCTCCAGAACTGCACACAGTACTCCAGATGGGGTCTGACGAGAGCAGAGTAAAGGGGGAAGAGCAGAGTAAAGGGGGAGTAAGAGACATACTGCCTTTACATGTGGGGGAAGAAAGATTTAAAAGCAGCATCCATATTAGTTTTAATTAGTTTTGTCTGACTTATTGTGGTATTTATGCTTAGTTTTCCTCACACTTACAGGCACCATCACCGAGCAGTCCACCACACATATTCCTAGCCTTTGGAGCTCCAAGAAAAATGCACTGCAAGAACTGATCAATGAAATGAGTAGCAGTCCGAAGCCCATACCACATCTGCACAAGAAACTGGATTTCAGTTATCACTCGACCACTTCTTCCTGACTTGCCACAGATTCTTGTCTTTATTCAGCAGGAACATCAGTTCTAGAAAGGACTTCAAGCTTTCTGGGCACTAGGCACCATGCAGAGAATTCTGAGTTATTCCTAGTGAGCTTAGACATCAGCACAGCAGAGGTACTTATCTGCTGTGGCTGGGTATCAGCTTGATCCATTGATAAGGACATCAGCGTTCAAAATATAACCACACTTTGAAGGTTTTGAGAATGGGGGAATCCAAATAACAACCAACTGAAAGGTGGGGCTTTTTAGAGAGAGACTGTCTTTTACCAGAGTTTCTATGCAAAAGTTTAAAAGGGGTGATGCTAGTTCTGGAAAATAAATGTTCTCTTTTCCCTCTCAATTAAAAATGCATGCAATTAGCAGTTGAAGTAGAGCAATCGATGTTTAGTAAGGAGCTGCCCTACACATTATTCTTAGAGCAAGAGGAGAAGTGGGAAAGAAAAGCCCAAAGAGGTAAAGAAGCCAATATTTTTGTTAGCTACAACAGGCATAAAAATTCTTGTTCATTTAAAGAAATAAATTGTTATTGCAATTTTGGTGGATATTGCTTCAAAGGAGAATGTTATTTGGAGGTTTGGGTTTTTTTTTTTTCCACAGATTTGTGGCATTATGAGCAGCTCTACTCCTTCACAGCATATCACAGTACATTAACTAAGCTCAGGTTACCTGTAATCTTTATATCACAAATGATCTAGCATGGGCCATAAATTCTGTAAATTTGAGGTTGCCTAAAACAGAGAGTAGAAGAATCAGTCACTTTCATAACCTGATCAAGCCTGGGTAATCACAAAAAGAGAGTTGTGACAGGAGCTAAAGGAAAATATGGTTCATTTAATCCTTTATAAATTGATAAACTCTCGCAGCTTTAAAGGAATGACCCTTTCAAAGCAAAATAATCAAATCCATCTCTTGTCAGCTTGGTGAGATTTATAATTGGAAGCTGAAGATTTTTTAGCAATATTGTCAGTCTGCTTTTCAGATCAATGCCAATGAAATATTTTGTTTACAAACTAAACTCCATTTCCCCTAGAATTTGAAAGTTTTAATACCAAAAGTAGTTACGTCTAACTCTATTGATCCAGTGGTAAATTAAATGGCAAACAAAAGCAATTGCAATGCTTTGTAAAAATACTCTCAACAGGGAGAAAAATTCGCTATTACAGCAGGACCTGTTGCACTGAAATGAAGAGAAAGTTTCATTTCAAGAATAATCTTTCTAAAAAACAAAGACCTTCACATGGCTAGATTCATTTGAGGGGAATAGTACAAAGGTAATAAAAATGGAATTGTATATGAAATCCCCTTTCCTTAGTATAAAGGCAAAAGAGCACCCCAAAAGTGTAAAACTAACCGAAAATTCCCATGTCATAATATTATTCTAGCAATGTATTTCCTTTTTACTTCAAGTAGTTAATTGATAACTTTTCTATTTAGAATTATTTGGTTTCTTGATATTTCCTGTTAAATCCTCTCTATTGATCTCTGAATTATTATATATAAATTATTTATACTTTGTATAAGTTAGATATTGACAGTGAGATGGTTATGATACAAGGACACAATGAACACTAGATATTGACAGTGAGACTGTTATGATACAAGGACACAATGATAAAAAGCTTCAGGAGGAAAGAAGGAGCAATCTATTCAATAAAATCTCTTAGACAACAACTAAACCATGTCCCTCAGCACCATGACCACAGATCTTCAAAATACCTCCAGCAATGTGACTCAATCATTTCCCTAAGCAGCCTGTTCCAGGGCCTGACTACCCTTTCTGAGATAGTGTTGTCCTGCTCTGGCAGGGGGGTTGGACTCGATCTTGTTGAGTTCCTTTCAACCCTTAACATCCTGCGAGAAGAAATATTTCCTAGGATACAACCTACACCTCTAATGTACATGACAGCAGCTACCCATAAGATTATAAACTACTATTGAATTAATATATAGGCCAACTTCAGGAACTTTAAATGTATGCTGGCATTTGGCCAGATAAAAGTGGGGTGCTACAGGTCAAGAAATTAAACTGTCACTAAAGAAAACTCCAAATAAAACTGAAACAAACAAAAAAAGCCAATAGAAATAATGGCTAGAGTGGAGAGAAAAAGAAAACTAGACTGGGATGCACATTGCAGGGTTTATGAGTGCTGTCTCTGTATTTATCGCTCATATTGAAGACAAGCAAAAGCAAGCATAACATGATTGAAAACAAGCAGACCAACTGTGTACCCTATAAATGTAAAATGGTAGAGAAATGTTTATGCAGAGAGCTCATCTTTTAGGAGTAGGTATTACCTATCAGTTGTTTTCTTTTCCTTCTCAAGGTGATTTCTTGTTCATACTGATTAAACTCTGCTCAGTATGTGGACAAGAACTTGGAAACTTGTAACTCTACCTAGCCCTATGAGAGGATGAAATGAAAATTTGTTCTTGCTGTTTCAACACATCTCTTTGGTGCAAATAACAAAGTCAAAAGAAGAAAGAGGATTACATTTTTCCACAGAAAATTTAGATTTTTTTTCTTTATTTTCATTTTGGTCAAGATCTCCTTGAAGTTGCAGTTTCAGATTTTCTTAAGTAAGCAGGCAGAATATCATTTCTAAACCACCAGCCCCTGCAGCTTCATTGCTATTCTTGTCAGTTTTACTGCTGCTGTTGGCACAGTCGCTGACCAGAATACCAATGTCACTGAGTAGGCAGGTTGTTCCCAAAATCTATAATTCTGGGAGGTTTATCCCAAAGTGACCACATTCTAATACATACTTTCATTTGAAGATGGAGTCTTGAAAGGTTTCACAATTTTTATTTTACTTTATTTCCCCTTCCCTGGAGGAGGTGGACATTGAGAAACTTTACTTTGAGAAACGCTAGCATCCATACGGATTGGCTAGATAGAATATGTGGTACTGTCCCACAGAGCTCAAATTTCTACCATTAATAAGGGTTAATACCCTTCAGAGTTACAGCAAGACCTTTTAAGATCTGTTGAGGTCAGGAAGAGTTCCAATCGTCACACTGATGGAGCAAACTGCCTCTGCATAGGGCTCCCATGGTTTCCAAACTCTGAAACACAAATACTCTATCATTGTAGCACATGTTGTCAAAGCCTGGAGATTTTTATGCAAGACATGCAAATATCCTTTTATTTTTATTCTCTTTGGTGAATTCTTTGTCTTCAGTGAGAGAAAAGAGCAAAGATGGTGACAGAATGGCACCTGAAAATAGCCAGCAGCCCATTAACTGTCATTCACTCATATCCATACTCAGTCTCTGCCCAAGCCTACAGAGGTCACTTCATTTGGCCATACTTGGTTTCTAATTTCCTCCCTCTGACCATCCATTACTCACAGACAGATCATAGGAAGTCTTTACTAATACATAGCAACTGAGCAGAGCATCTGAAAAGAGTAACATAAAACATCCATTTGGAAAAGAGCTCAAAGGCTTCCAACCCAGCACCGAAGAGTCAATACTAAACCATGTCCCTAAGCACCAGAGGTCTGCACACTGCTCAATCACCTCCACGGATGGTGACTCCAACACTGCTCTGGGCAGACAATTTCTGTGACCTGCCACCAAGGAGAAGAGTCTGTGAAAGAGTTTTGTAAGAGAATGTCGAGGCAGAAATAAACATAGACTCAAACAGGTTGGAAGAGACCTCCAAGATCATCCAGTCCATCCTGTCACCCAGCCCTATCCAGTCAACCAGACCATGGCACTAAGTGCCTCATCCAGGCTTTTCTTGAACATCTCCAGGGACGGTGACTCCACCACCTCCCTGAGCAGCCCATTCCAATGGCCAGTCACTCTCTCTGTGAAGAACTTCCTCCTAACATCCAGCCTATACTTCCCCTGGCACAACTTGACACTGTGTCCCCTTGTTCTATTGCTGGTTGTCTGGGAGACGAGACCAACCCCGATGTGGCAACAGCCTCCCTTCAGGTAGTTGTAGACAGCAATGAGGTCTGCTCTGAGCTTCCTCTTCTCCAGGCTAAACAACCCCATCTCCTTCAGCCTTTCACGTAGAGCTATGCTGGGTAAATGTTATGAGCGTTGTTAAAGGGAGGTAGTCCCCTTGAAATGTTTTACTACTGACTCTGTGAGGCTGAGTTAAGGTTTTGCTTGGCTTTCCTCACACACTGTAAATATCCATCTTCTCCAGCCTTCTCTAGGTTCTGTGTTCATTACTACCATGTGTGTTTGCATTAGCTATCACAGGAAAACTAAAAAGACTTGTAACAAAAAGCCAGGTTAGTCACTTCAGCTTTCAATACAACCTCTCTACCTCACTAACAGGAACTCAGGGCTGTACCGGTATAGGTAGTTTTTTTTAAAGATACCTGCTACCAAAATAAAATTAAAACTGATGTTTTGACTGTAGAGCTTTCTAATTAGGAAGAGATTATTAAAAATCTTATTTACAAAAATCCCACTTGTGTTATCATATAAAAAGATATTTTACAGAGACTTCAGTAGCACATATTCAACAGGAGAGTCCCTATAAATTCATCTGCCCACCAGGATGTCAGACACTTGGATTCCAAGCGGTTTACCAATTTCTGATGTGCTTAGTACCAGATTTGACTTATTGTCAAAGTTCTGTAAGTCAAGTGTGATTGATATTCATATAACAGCTCCACTTGGTTTACTTTTCCCTTTATTTAATCAAAGTAAGAGAGTTAGTGAAATTACATTTTCTATCTTTGCTGTGCAGACCAACAGAGTATAAAGCTGTCATTGATGTGCTGTGATCTCATGATTTTAATCTAGCCAGGTAAATTGGACAAGTATGTATTTTATGACAGTCACAGTAGCTATCCTACAGAAGTTGTTTGGAAAGCATAAGTTAGCCATATGCCTAGGTGTTTCATTAACAAACATCTTAATATGAACATTGATCTCGCTGAATATGGCAACTCAGCTATAATAACAATGTTCAAGTTGTTCTATTATGCCTAGATGTGCGTTTTCATTTTCAGAAGTCATTAGAGCTATTGAGCCTGCAACAAGTGAACCATTTAAGAAGAAAGTAAAGTATGTCAAGAGCAAATTCCTAGTCTATAAATTAGCATGGCTTTGCTGACTTCAGATAGGAGGATCCTGCTGTCCATCTCCACCCAGGAGTACATTTATAGTAGATCACAAAATGAGGCACTATGTTCTGCCCTGGGTGGCAGTTACCAGTTGAGAAAAAGAGTGTATGTGTATAAACAGAACTCCAAAGAACTGAAGAGAACTCTGTGATGGAATAATAGTCTGTGATTTGGGAACATCAGGGGTGGTTCAGAGCAGCAGTGTGTGTGCAATTTGCAGTCATCAGGCTTGACTCTGGTGAGACTAGACCAAAAAAAAAAAAAATCTGTTCACTAAAGGTTAACCTGCTGCTTTTATGCCACTGATACTGGTATAGATACACCTACACTTGTCATCCTTAAATAGAAGGCTGACATTTTCAAAATTAAAGCTGTAATTAAAAAAAGAATACTACACAACTGAAAGTTCATGTTTCAGTCAAAAGTGCAGAAGTTGTTAGTATCAAATAGTTATCTGCAATTTTTAGGGACCATTGTACGACCAATAATTAACATTTGAAGCTATCATTGTGGTAGGCCTCATAGGTGCAAAATAGGCTCATACATGTCCTGCCTCACCTAGGCATGTTTTTCTGCTCCAACAGAGAGGCAAGCATGGGAAATGGACACAATACCTGGATCCATAGAGTCTGGCCTGCCCAGGGTCCTGTGGTGTAAGGTACACACACTTAGCTTGTGCATGCTAGTGCAAAGCCTGTGCTTTTCCCAAATTAGGGAAAAGCGAGCCTGAGGCTTTGCCTAATATGATAAGGTTTGGCTAACTGCCATCATTATTGGCTTTTCTTGTGTCCAAAGGACAATTAATCTCAGATAAGAGGAGACATGCAAGTGAATAACGTGCTTTACCTTCACTGCTTTGCTTCCCTGCCCTTTGCCACGCTCTCTCTGCTGTGCACAGCCGTGCTGCTATTGCACACTGCCTTATTGCTTGCCTGGTAAACTCCACTGCCCCGAGTTACTGGGAGCAGACCCTGGATGTCTGCATGCAATCGGCCTGTGTGGCCAGCGTGACATCGTGCAGAGTCTGCACAACATCCTGCCTAGAATTCCTGGACGTATATACAGATCATCCAGAAGAAGCCAGGAGAACAAGGTCAGAGATTGTATGTGTCCTTGCCCCAGAAGCCAAGAAGATTCAAGCCCCAATGTCCAACAAGACAGAGTCCCCTGAAAGCATTTGGGCACTGTCTGGACTGTGACTAGCCCCAATGAGGGTAATAATAATCTGTGAGTACATGCTTAACTGCCTCTTTGTAATTCTCTATTGCCTTCTGCCGTAGAGCAGAAAGAGCTTGAGCCCATCTACTGGGCAAGTGGTGTTTGACCACAGAAATAGTCTCTTCCAGTTCAATTAATGTTTATATATTTTGCTGATTATTACTAGATGAAGATAATATCCATAGAATGTTTCCATGGCTGTGTAAGAACCAAAATATTATTAAAATCAGCGGTGGGGGTGGTGAGAGTTTTGAATAGTAAAATTAATAAACAATATAAATTTTGGAAAATATCATCTGGCATTAATTTCCCTTCCCCAACAGCTATGTACACTGATATAGGAACACACTGTAATTTTAAAGAATAAAAAGCTAATTATCCATGAGGAGCAGGGAACAAGAAGATCTTCCACTACTAGCATTTCAAAGGTTGCTTAGAGGTAGATGAACAGCCTCTATCATGGAATTCACCCCCCTTTTTCTTTATGCCCTCTGTGAACCTTTATAGTCGATCATAGAACTTAGCAGGGACATTTATGACACTGCAAGATAAATAGAAGCCAAGCCATAGGTACATTAGCAAGTATTTTAGCCAACACAGAATAATCTATCACTCAGATAAGAGAGCAGCTTATTGTTACTTCCTACTCCTTTAATAAGGACTTGGCAGACAAGAAATTATACTATGTGGTATCTAAACTATAAAAAGTTTACTGGAACTATTGGTGAAGTAATTGAGCTTTGGTTTGTGCTATTTCCTGCTTCTGTCCAATGCTCTGCACATTACATCTGATACCTCCTGATATCAGATGTTGCCAAGAGGACAATCTGTCACTAGATGAACCAGTTGCCTGACACACATTAGCAAGTTTACGCTTTCCTTTAGAACTCAAAGCTGCAAAAGGAGCAACTAGTTGCTCTGGCACATTTTCAAATCCTTTTAATTTCAGCATTCAGAGAGAATGGTTTTATAAGGATAAACATTTCCATGATTTCTAAACCTGATACAATGGAATACATCCTAGAATTAACTGGGGTTTTTTTTCAGATTAATAGAAATTACCAAAACATTTTAAACTCTCCTCCACATCAAATGACAACACGTATTTCATGATAAGCAGCATATCATCTGGCTAGTTAGCTGGAAGCAAATAGTCAATTTGGTATTAATTTTTTATCAAGCAACATTAGCAACTGCAAATGATGCTGATGATACAAAGAAATGTTTGATATAAAATTAAAAATCACTGACAGTACACCAATATTGCATTTTGAGTTATTCCTAATGCAGCTTTATTGCTGTCTCACAAATGATCTAGCAAAGATTATTGCTCTTTCAACTGTAATAACAGAGAACCACTTCAAATGTCTGATATTTCCATGGTGAGCAGCTTAGAGATGAAAAGCCCTGCTGCCTTTGGCTATACATAATTTCTTTTATGCTGCACAAGACCTATAGGTGAACTGAAAAGGAAAAAAAACAAACAACCAACATCCCCACAACTTGTTTGCTTCACATCACCATCATCTAATTAATATATGTTGTTGTAATGGGTTTGGGTGTTACCTGTCCCCCCACCCAGACTAGACTCAGCAGCTGGAAATTAAAGAATGAAGCTATATTTACAGCTTTGCACTATATACAAGCAGATATTTACACTATATACAGCTACATACAGAAATACACAAGTTAATAAGGTAACACAACAGCCCTCCCAGAAACCAGAGTCCCCAGGAGCCAACTTTTCATCCCTCTGCCTTATCCCAGACTTTGCCTTACGTTCAAGGTGAGTTTGGAGAATCAGCCCGTGAGGTTAGGAAGCAGGAGGATTAGTTATGCACTAAAATATCCCAGCTAGTCTCAAACTAGTACAGTTGTTTTCGTAGCTCTTACTGTGTCATTAAGTGCATGCATTTTATAAACACAAAAGAGTTTTTAAAACTCTGCTCTTCCCTGTTCTCTTACAAGTATTATCTCCTCCATTTGTCTCATGTCTTATATCTGCAAGACCAGTATGAGCAATTATGAAGCTTGTTCTATATACACTGCAGTATTATGGCAGTATGGTGGTTTGGGTGTTCCCCGCCCCCCCCCCACACTTTGGAAATCACCCAGACTACACTCAGCTGGCTCTGGAAATTTGAATGAAGCTTATATTTACAGCTAGCATAATACAAAAGCAGATATTTACAGTATATACCATTATAGACAGAAATACACAAGGTAAAACATCACACAAAAACAACAGCCCTCCCAGAAACCTGAGTCCCCAGGAGGGGCTTCCAACTGCCCTTCCACCTTCTCCTACCCCTCAGCCTTACCCAATGACTTTGCCTTGTGCTGCAAGGAAGAATGGAGGTCAGCCAGGGGGGTTAGGAAGCAGGTGGATTAATCAGAGAGACAGAGGGCGAGGTTAGAGAGAAATGCAGCACAGAGCTCAGACAGTGCCTGAAGTGCAAATACCTCATCTATGTTTATACTCTTGTTCTTATACCTCTCAGCAAGCCTATGAGTGAAGTAGATATCACCATTGTTTCTCTTTCACAGCCTGCAATCTAATCCTTCTCACCAAAACACTGCAGCTAGCTTCAAATCCACACATGCAGACTTCTGACTTTACTGATCCTTGAAGGACAGCATGCACACTCATCCTAAGACAGTATGAAGCCTCTTCTCTTCAAGAGTTACATCCTAGTTATCACAAACCTGGTTGCAATCTATCTTGGTCAACTAAACTGCTAATTTAGATATATTTATTCACCTACAATAAGACATCCTGCTCATTGGCTCAGTCCACTGCTGTACAGGGTAAATAGACAGGAGACAGCATGCTCACCAACAGCTGAGGCAAGCACATATGATAAAACACTACATAGATGGGAAATGGTTCAGTATGTAGAGCAATTTGTGCTGGTACAGTCAAAAACGCAGACTTACCTGGTTTTGCATGTCAGTAGTAGTTGAAGCAGGACATGTTAGCTGAGCTGCTACACGAATGGCAGAGACTGAGTTCACTGCAAGATGCTGCAGCCAAAAAGTAGTCTTCAAAAGTCCTAGAACGTAGTCATAGGGAGATGTCACAGGGGCTTAGAAATCAGAATGTTGTTCACAGTTGGTCTCAGGTCTTCCTTTCTCTCTAGATAGCTTTTCAGTCTTCAATGCTTGAAGAATATTTTCAGTAGAAGCAGAGAATTCATAGAATGTTCTGAGTTAGAAGAGACATCCAAAGGACATCTTCCAGTCCAGCTGCCATGCAGTGAGCAGAGACATCCACCATTAGAAGGGCTGCCCAGAGCCTCATCAAGCCTGACTTTGAATATCTCCAAGGATGAGTCCTCAACTACTTCCTCAGCAACCTGTTGCAGTGTTCCACCACCCTCACAGTGAAGAGCTTGCTCTCAGCATTTAACCTAAATCTGTCATTTCACACTGTCGCACCTCCCCCTGTCGCTGCAGGCCTTTCGGAAAAGCCTCTCTGCACCCTTTTTGCAGGCCTCATCAGGCCGCTAGTGGGTCTCTCCAGAGTCTTCCCTCTTCAATGCTGAACAACCCCAGCTCCCTCAGCCTGTCCTCATAGCAGAGGTGCTCCAGCCTCCTGATCACTTTTGCGGCCTTCCTGTGGACCCACTCCACCATGTCCAAGTCCTTACTATGTTGAGAGCTCCAGAGCTGGATGCAGCACTCCAGGTGAAGTCTTACCAGAGCAAAGCAGCAGAATTACCTCTCAGCCTACTCACCACACTTCTCTTGATGCAGCCCAGGACGCTATTGACCTTCCAGCCTGCAAGCAGACAGTGTGATCACACCCAGCTTCTCCTCCACTAGAACCTTCTCTGCAGGGCTTGCTTTCAATTACCTCATCCCCCAGCATGCACTGCTAATGAGGCTCATTTCAGCCCAGGTGCAGGCACTGCACTTGATGAACTTCATGAGCTTCACCTGGGTGCAGCAGGTGAGTTCTCCAGTTCTGCCTTTGAAAGACTAATGAAGTCAATTCTCTGAAACTCTTGATTTTCCTTCTCATCCCCTTGAACGGTTCTGATATTCTGCAGTTGTATCTGTAGCTAGGAGCTCACCACCAGCATAGAAAACAGCTTCCCAGTTAGAGAAGAATTTCTCCCAGAACACAGGCTGCTTAGACTGGATGAAGTTCTCCACAACCTCTGATGAGGCCCTCACTTTGATATTCATAGAATCATAAAATAAAGCAGGTTGGAAGCAGATCTTCAAGATCATCCAGTCCAACCTAGCACCCAGCCCTGTCCAATCAACCAGACCATGGCACTAAGTGCCTCGTTCAGGCTTTTCTTGAACACCTCCAGGGATGGTGACTCCACCACCTCCCTGGGCAGCCTGTTCCAAAGGCAAATCACTCACTCGGAGAAGAACTTCCTCCTAACATCCAGCCTATACCTCCCCCAGAATAACTTGAGACTGTGTCCCCTTGTTCTATTGCTGGTTGCCTGGCAGAAGAGACCAACCCCCACCTGGCTACAACCTCCCTTCAAGTAGTTGTAGACAGCAATGAGGTCACCCCTGAGTCTCCTCTTTCCAGGCTAAACAACCCCAGCTCCCTCAGCCTCTCCTCATAGGGTTTGTGTTCCAGGCCCCTCACCAGCTTCATTGCCATTCTCTGGACACATTACAGTGCCTCAACATAACCTTTGTTTCTCATGGCTTCAAGACTTTATCCTTCACAGAATAGTCAGTGAGGCACTGAAGAATACTAGTATGCACACATGGTAAGCATTTGCAGCTTATGAAATTGTTAATTAAACTGTCTAGCAGGTTCCTTCCACACTGTGGCATTTTTTCACCAGATTTGCAAGCACAAACCAGCAGACAGACTAACAACACAGTTGGACAGGCAGAATTTCAAATGTGAACTTCCATGAATTCTATTTGTTTCATAGGCATACAGTCAGTAAATCTTCAAACCACTGCAGTAAAGCTTAAAATCATGGGATTTGTATTTCATTCCTAGTTTTTGTTTAAAATCCTAGTTTCTTCAGGCTGCATTTTATACAAGGTTTAGTCAACAATGATCTGGCTGTTCCTGCTTTGAAAAATTAATTCATTTATCTCTTTGTTCATTTAATGGCTGAAATAAATTATTTCCCTTAAAATGGTGGGTTTATGGTAACTCTAAGGGACAAAGTAATGTTCTTCCCTTTTGGTTTCTCATTGAAAAAGTCAAAACAGGAAAAAAAAATGAGGAAAACCCAACATTAAGGTCTGATCCACCTTGGTTTCTGAGCACTGTGAAAAATACTTTTAAAATTTATTTTCCCTTTTTTTCCCTTCACTTTAGGCCTTGAACTGAATCCTAACCTTTCCCGCTAGCAGGTGGGCAATAAATACTCCTTTAGAGCAGAGGAGGCAGTGCAATGGGTCTGTAACAGCAGCTGTCTCCATCTGTTGCCACTTCCTCATTTTTCATTGTAATATTCCTTCAGTATGGAGTTGTATTTCTTTCCCTTTTTGGCTACGCTCCTCATTGATTCTGGATAGGAACACAGACAAAGCACGTAACGAAGGGAAATAGCTGGGTCTGCTTCCTCTTTGAGCCCTCAGAGCAGCCTCTGGAAACTTATCAGATATATTAAATATTTCTCAGGGAAACTTGCAAATCCACCAGAAAAAAACTACGCAGTGCAGTAATGTTAAATGTTATTAAGAAAACCAAATGAACAGGATGTTGAGAATTACCAAACCAATATAGAGACTTTTATTGGGTTCTGTAGTTTGCTTTCTATATGTGCAACAAGATCTCTCTCATTGCTGTCTACAACTACCTGAAGGGAGGTTGTAGCCAGGTAGGAGTTGGTCTCTTTTCCCAGACAACCAGCAACAGAACAAGGGGACACAGCCTCAAGTTGTGCTGGGGGAGGTATAGGCTGGAAGTTAGGAGGAAGTTCTTCTCAGAGAGAGTGATTTGCCACTGGAGTGGGCTGCCCAGGGAGGTGGTGGAGTCACCATCCCTGGAGGTGTTCAAGAAAAGCCTGGATGAGGCACTTAGTGCCATGGTCTGGTTGACTGGACAGGGCTGGGTGCTAGGTTGGACTGGGTGATCTTGGAAGTCTCTTCCAACCTGGCTGATTCTATTCTATTCTATTCTATTCTATTCTATTCTATTCTATTCTATTCTATTCTATTCTATTTCCAGCAGAAAGGATTTCTTATGGGTTATCAGAGATGCCTTGTGAGGTCTCAATATTTATCTAGGTTTCACAGACAGACCTGATGAATCCGACCTGATGTATCAATGAGTTATTTACCTGGAGATTTGCTGTTAGGAAAAGTGAATACATTTGTTTTCAGAAGGAAAATCACAACCAGCAACATTTTCTAAAAGAAGGATTGTGATCTTAAATTCTCATCTGTGGGAAGCTGCCACACTGTAGTGTATTGCGATTTACCTATGACATTTCCTCAGACATGTACTTGTAACTGGTAAATGCTGACCACTGTGAACTTAGGTTCTAAATTCCACCAAGTGGCAAGTGATATTTATTAGTAGTTTTGCTGTTAGAAAGATGAAGGTAACTTCTGTCCTTTAAAGGAAACCTTCCTACGCTGTTGAGTGGGTCTCTCTTCTAGGCCATGTGGGAGAGGGAGAGACAGCAGGCTTACACCAGTGTGATGCATAATGGTCAATCCGTTGATTGAAGCTAAGCCTGATACCTATAGAGTGGGGTTTGGTAGAGGGATGTGTACTTTGATAGGCTTACACAGGCAGAAATGGGCTGTCCACACACACAGGCGCAGACCTGACCAACTACCCTCCTTAATCCCCGTTTGCAGCAACTTAGCCACAACATTGCTTGTTCCTGGGACTGACCAGCCTGCCTTCAGCTACAGATAGCAGCTTCTCTGCCAGCCTCCCAAGGCCACTTTTCTGCAGCTGTCCCTCCTTATCAGAATGACCTAAGTCCTTTCAGTTACTCTGCCTGTTCTTTTCACTTCAGTTCTGCTCAAACCCCAACACTGCACCACACAGAGCAGGGATTGCAATGTAGAATAACTCTACAGCCCTTCAAAGTTCAGTCTGCTTGCAATTAAAATGCAACTTTGCTGGTATTCTCAGTAAATCTGTCCATCCATACATATATAAATACTATTAATGCTTTCATCATCTCTCAGAACTCTCAGCCTTCATAACCTGCTGATGGACAGCACTGGGGAAAAATGCAGATTAATTAGAGTTATGCTTGTAAATTTAAGCTTTGAAAGAAGAGATTGTTAGCAGGCAGCCTTAGCTTCAAAAGTAATGTACACAGTGGTAGAAAGGTGGCAGCTGAGAATACATGGAAATACAAGGAGAAAATAATATCAAACACTATGATCTCTATACACTTTAACAGCCCAAGTACAAACAGAAAATTATTCTCTGATATGGCATTGTGGAATATATCTTATTCAGCTTTACATTTTACTTGGGCAAATAAACAGTTAGAGGGGACAATACTACCTGAAATGAATGTATAAGGCTCATGCGGTGTTTCAAACCAGTAGTGTTTGAAGTGATCAGTTGCTCTTAAGACACATGCTTGTCCTTCCTTACTAAAAACTGAGAAGAGTTACAGCCAGTAACTTTTAAAAGTATTGAAACTATTCTGCATTAGAGGTACCTCTGTACTGATAGTTGAGAGTGACAAAAACACTGGAAGAGGAATAGTCAGGGTGCTAAAGATACCTTCTGTTAAACTGTTAAACTTGGTAATATTGCTTCACACTATCTTAAAAGTGGACATTGAGAACTACAAGTTTAATTTTAAATAATGTTTGAATCCAGTACAGCTTCAGAAGAATCAAAATGAAATGTCAAACATTCTTGGCAAATAGCACTTTTTCTTTCTAAAGGTGGCTAGAAACGGATAATATGAATCAAAGTTTTCTCACAGAACATGGAGTCTGACTGGAAGTTTTTAATCTATGGATAATATTCTTAATTATATGTATTAACTAATGATGTGCCTTCATCTTCACTACAAAATGTTCCCAAATTACATGTTTTGTGGAGCTGAATCAAACTATGTGTGGGATGAGGGCAATTTAAAGCAAAGCCACAAATCCAATAGCAGAAAAATTTTATTTGTGCCCTGCCTTGACATTTTGTCTCCAGTTGTGTTGAATGGATGAGAAATACATCTAACCAATCATAGCATCCTGAGCATGAAGAGTACCTTTAAGGATGTAATTCATAGAGATTCCCTACCCAAGTACTCAAAGACTGATGGAAGTGAACTTTAAAAGCAACTTTGAAAGACTCATGAAAGCGAATCTTTAGATACTCCCTTTAGGAAACATTTAAACCTGTGTCTAAGTGTTGCAGAAGTTAGGGATGCACTTAAACGTTTAGGTTTCAGTCAGCTTTCCTTCATTCATCCTCTCAAGGCAGGACTTCTCATCTAGTTTTGGCCACAAAGTAACATTTACTTCTAGTGCTACAATCTACTCTTCGTGAGATTTTCCTGCTACTTTCTCCATATTTGGCTTATTCAGGTATGCGTTTTCAAAACCAGAGGGGTGAAGTTGCCTAATGATTCAGTGTTGTGAAATGGCTCTCGGCCAGAAGCAAGACATTTAAATAGCATCAGCTGCAACACACTCAGTATCTATGGCAGAGAAGTTGTTGGGTCTGCGGCAGAGAAGTTGATGGAGCTCAGGGTTATTAATTCAACGGCCATCTTTACCTTCTATTATCATAGGGTACATTAAAATTACCAGTTATAAGCTGCATCTTTCTGCTAGTCTGAAGAAGTTTGAAGAGGGCAAAGACAAGGGCGAATAATAACAATGATCTTACACCCTTCTCCTTTCTCCACAATACAGAGACTACATATTTGTCATATCTGGACATATAAGCAAAGAGCTCTCTCCCTAGCTAGCAAAAGTCTAGCTTCTTTGCTTGCCGTTGTGAGAGTCATAAGATGAATCCAAATGCCTTTGCTGAAAGAGGACAAAGTAGACGTTTCAATGACCCACAGCATGAAATGACATTCCCACATTTTGCAGATGTTTCTCCTAGGTAATAACAGTGAGGAGTCATAGCAGGGGCAGCCGAAGGGGCAGAGAGAAAAGGCAATTTGTAACCTGTGCTAGCAAGCAATCTTCTTGCTGTTTGGAAGATACACTGCTGGTAGCTTCAGTGGTTACTTTCTTCTTTGTGATTGTTTAAATTGGTTCCATTTGAAATCTACAAAGAACAGCAGTAACCGGTCTTTTTTTTAAGGGAGAGGAGTGTGCCTGCAGTGTCCTGCTGTTCCTTATGCAAAGGTCTGTAGCTTTCCATTACAGTATTCCAGAGAAAAATGTGGTGGAGTGCTGCTATTCTGCTTTCTTCTCACCGTGTTTGTTTCAGAACCTCAGAAGGTCCTAGGCATATAGCTGTTCTCAGGCATAGAATTCACAAGAGATAACCCATCTCTTCAGGAGATTTATACACCTCCTAATGCTGCAAGATTTTTCATGTTTTCAGTGGGTGATTTGAGTCCACCGTTGCTCTACTGAGACACTATGAACTAAGAATTGTAATCCAGCTCACAGGCCATTGCTGCAACAAGTGCAGTATGTGAATAAGAATATTCAAGATGTGGTAAGAGTTCACTAGATTCTTGAGGCTAGTATTGGGAAGATGTGGCTGTTTGAGCTGATTTTTCTAGTTCAGACATAGGGAAGAGGTGAATGTTCCAGGGACAGGCCACATAATGGCAACAATAGATAAGTTACTATAATTTCATTGGAGCATCAAGAGCTTAAGGTCTATGAAGCACAGCTTGTTCTCCCCCTTTTGCTGGCTTCTGCTGCTTTGAGCTGCGCCTGCCTATCTTCCCCGGCTGCTGTTTTGGCTGCTGCTGCTTCTGCTCCTCCGCCACCACTTGACCCCTGCCCCATCTCCCTTAAGGTTATTGTATATTTTTTTTCCTTCTCTAGTAGTCATCTCTCTTTACACTGTTATAATTGCATTGTAAGAAATACAATTTCATCTTTCCCTGACTTTCAAAAAAAAAATCTGTGTTGTGGTGAGTTTATTCTCTTGGGGTAGGGGGGGCAGGGTCCACCCTAACCCGGGACAGAAGATCCAGGACCACCATCAGTAAACCCACCTGAAATACATACTGTGTTAAACAAATCAAAATGTGAATGTAGATCATTACTGCAAGTGATACATAGGGTCGTATTCAAAATAAATACAAATAGTCACAAGTAGAAGTATATTCAGCATTAAACTGGTTGAAGATGAGAAGTTGGGGTTGCTTCAAGATGTGGTACAGCTTCCTGAACTAGCAGAAGTTCAGTTCAGCATCTCCTGGCACTAGTAATTTTGCAGAAACAGACCCTTAATATGTACTATGTTGACATGGCTTTAATTGCCAATCATTAGGAGCAAAAGTGCTTTCTAATGCTGTGGATGTGCTCTGCAGATCACTGGGAACTCAAGGAACAGTAAACAAAACTGTTATTCACCATCTGCAGACAGTGTTGGCAAGTGACTGACGAGATGTGCTTGCTGACACTTCATCAGTGTAATTATTGGAGGTCAGAGCAGTGACAGCATAAACTGATAACTGCTCCCATACAAGATTGCATGGATAATTGCTTGCGTTACACTGTCTGTCAAGGTAAATGTTGAAAGTGCTTGAATGTTAGTGAAGGTTCTCATGAATATATTTTTGCCGCGTGTTGCGGAGGGGAAAATTAATTGGTGGGAGATGATATCTTATAAAAATATATACTTTATTAATTGTAATATTCTGAACTCTCATCACCCCCAACCACTGAATTTTAATATTAATATTTGTTCATTAACACGCTCATTGAAGACACTCTAGTGCGGTCGCAGGAGCCGGCGGAGGTGAGATCGAGGTACTGACGAGTCGACTCACTTAGCTGCTAGCAGTACAGTACACTTTATTAATGCAGTACAGTGGCTTATATGCTACTTGGAAGAAGCGTGTATGACTAATTTGGGGTTGGCACAAGTGCAAGGTACAGATCGGCTCAGACTTATATGTAAGGTACAGATAGGTCACTCTGTATCAAAACAATCTATGGTGTCCACCCCTGCAGCTGGCAGGCTCAGCCCCCTGCAGCTGCACATGGGGGTGCCACCCAGTGCCTGATTGTTCTGAATCCAGGATGGGCTCAAAGACACTTTGCAGCACGAGTTCTCACGTTTACCAGCTCATGTCCTGTCAGCAAGAAAATTCTCCCACACTCTAGGAATAACATCAAACAGTAACTTGTTAATAACTAGCAAACATTCAAACTATAAACAGAGGGAAGTTTTCCCACGGCCAAATGCCGCTTGGGGTCAATATGCTGCTTGCCCAGTAGGTGGGCTGAAGCTCTTTCTGTAATATCAGAAGGCAATAGAAATTACAGAGGCATTAAAGCATTTACTCACAATTTCTTATTAATTATCAGTCACCCTCCAGGGCTACTTCACAGCCTATACCAGTGTCCAATCTTCAGGGAACTCTGCCCGTGGATGTTGAGGCTCGGATCCTCCCGGCTTCAGGGGAAAGGACGCANAGTTTTCCCACGGCCAAATGCCGCTTGGGGTCAATATGCTGCTTGCCCAGTAGGTGGGCTGAAGCTCTTTCTGTAATATCAGAAGGCAATAGAAATTACAGAGGCATTAAAGCATTTACTCACAATTTCTTATTAATTATCAGTCACCCTCCAGGGCTACTTCACAGCCTATACCAGTGTCCAATCTTCAGGGAACTCTGCCCGTGGATGTTGAGGCTCGGATCCTCCCGGCTTCAGGGGAAAGGACGCAGATTGTGGGAGAATTTTCTTGCTAACAGGACATGAGCTGATAAACATGAGAACCCGTGCTGCGAAGTGTCCATGAGTCCATCTTGGATTCAGAATACCAGGCACTGGGTGGCCCCCCAGCTGCAGGGGGTTGAGCCCGCCAAATGCAGGGGTGGGCTTGTTTTGATACAGAATGGTCTCACACATAACTTTGAGCCAATCTGTACTTTCCACTTGTACCAATCTCAAACTAAGTTAGTTGTGCACGCCTCTTTCAAGTACCATATAAGCCCTTGTATTGCCTCAATAAAGTGTACTGCTTGCAGCTAACTCAGGCTGTGAGCACTCATCAGCACCCCGATCCCACCTCCGCTGGCTTCCTGCAGCCGCAGAAGATGATCTCTGACCTTGTTTTCCTGGCTTCTTCTGGACGATCTGCGTATATGTCCAGGAATTCTTAGGCAGGACCTTCAGGTGCAGAAGGCAGGATGCACGGCTGCATGGGAGACTGAGCTCCATAGAGAAAGGCAGGCAAGGCAGGCAATGCAGGCAACACAGGCAAATAGCAGCAAGCAGTGAGCCAAATAATGAGAGCGAGCAAGCAGGCATTAGAGTGAGCAATGCAGGTGAGCACGTTGTTTACCTGGGTACCCCTATTTATCAAATGAGGGCCAAGATTAATGGCCCCTTGGCCACCAGAATGACCAATCAGGTTGGCAGTTAGCCAAACCTTACCATATTAGGCAGGGTCCACAGAGCTGGCTCCCCCAAATATGGGGGTAGCGTGGGCCTTGCATCCGGTAAGCCATAAACTAGGCCTGTGGGCTTACACAACCGTGTTACACAATCTGGGACCTGGGCAGGCCACACTTTATGGTGCCAGGTCTACTGTGTCCCTTTGATAAGTAAACAGGTATAAGCCTATTTTGGGCCTATGGGCTCTCCACGACACCGCGTAAGGGCCTGATTCAAACCCAGTTAAAGTCAGTGACTCATGAAGTTCAGTAGGTTGGTATCACAATTTGGAAAGTGCAGGGTGACGAAGTTTATCTTTCTCTCTTTGGAGAGCTGCAGAATACACTATAAATGCTTTATCTCTGCTACACACAATAGTGGCAATGTGTCTGCTCTTCAGTTTCCATGTTTGTTTACTCCTACACATTTCCACATGCATTACATCAGTGAATGTGCTTATTAATCCACAAACGAAGCACTGTCTTCTCTGAAGGGACTGCCAGCTGCAGAAAATTGCTCTTCTCAGTTTAATTTCTCTTCCATTTCCTTAAGTACCACACTTAACCTGTGTGCTAGTTTGAGCCTAGCTAGAATGTTTTGGTGAGAAGAATTAGATCATAGGCTGAGAAATGAAAACAATGGTGAGGTCTACTTCCTTCACAGCCTTGCTGAGATGTGTAAAGAAGAAAGGCGAAACAAAGATAAAGTCGCTTTTGCTCTGCACTTCGCTGGGCACTTTGCTGTGGGCTGAGGCTGCTGGCTGAACTCCATCTTGCTTTCTAACCTCACCCTCCATTTGCTTTGCTGATTCACTTTGCTTCTTAATCTCCTTGGCCGAACCTCCATTCTTCCTTGGGACTGGGGTAAGGTTGAGAGGGGTAGGGGGAAGGTGAGGGGTGGTTGAGAGCCCTTTCTGGGGACTCAGGTTTCTGGGAGGGGAGTTGTGTTTCTGTATTACCTTTTTACCTTGTATATTTCTGTCTATATCTGTATATACTGTAAATATCTGCTTGTAAATTGTGCCAGCTGTAAATACAAGCTTCATTCAAATTTCCAGAGCCAGCTGAGTCTAGTCTGGGTGATTTCTAAAGTGTGGGGGGCAGGCAACACCCAAACCATCACAACCTGCTTTGTTGGACCTAGATGAGTGCATCATATCTTAAAAGTAAAGCAATGGATTGAACATGCCTATTTTCTATCTTTTCCTGTACAATTATGCATTCTTAAGAGTCCTTGAGAATTTTTATTGCTCCAAGGCTAAGAATGTGCAGTGCAGGTTTGGTTTTATTTTTCTCACCGAACAGTTCACAAGGATGGAGTTTAAATTTTTGCTTGTCTTCTGGCAACATGCATGGTCTGGGCTTGTACATCTTCAGAACGTTACAAACAGTTGAGTCCACCTTGGATTTAGATACATTTCTGAAATATTCAATCATTTTTTTAAACTTATATTTCAATTTAATAAAAAATATCCAGCTGTAGCATCTACTTTTGAGAAAACAGCAATAGAAAAGTGTGACCTAGAAGAGAGATTTCTTCTGCAAGCAAGCTGCAAACAAAAATTATGGCAATTTGATGTTGCCTTCACAATCGTCATCTGGGTATGCCTAACTGCTCATACTTTGTATAGATATTTTGCAGAGTATCTGGAAATACCTCATCATTCCCATGCCCTTAAATGAATGATATATTTCATAAAAGAATGAGTCTTACTTTGGAAGAAGAATTAAATGTTTAATGAACTCATGCTTGCCACTGAAGAAGCATTCTTTCACTGCTAAATGCCTATTTTGGGCATGGTTTGGAATTTTTGCTATGCATTAACAACTTTGCCTATTCATTAATCCCTTCTATAGCCAAGCTTGTATCAGTGCATCCTTTCATCAGAGAAAAACCTTATTATCTTTACTATGCTCATAAGCCTGAATAGAACAATTTACAGGAGGTAGAGCTGTCAAAAAAATAACTGCTGTCTTCTTAGCAGCATATAAGGAAATGCTCAGTACATTGCTGCAAACTATTAGTGGCTTCATTCAGCTATACACTGAAAAGAGTCCTGGTTTAGCTGCTGTAAATAATGTTTTCAGTAAGAGTGGAAGGAGAGGAGAAACTTGCAGAATGACAAGCTATTAGCATTCAGGCTACACATTATTGTCCCTGTGCGTGACATTAATTAGAGAACACTGTTTTCTTGTGTTTTCTTTTCTTGAAGCTTCAAAATCCAAATGCAAGCATAGGAAAATGCAAACATTTTGGTTGTCTTTATTTGTCCTCTGCTGAAAAAAAATCTTTGTTCTTGATGACCTCAGAAGTTTTACAGTTAAGAAGTAATCACTAATATTAGCAAATTCAAGGAGATTGCGATTTGCCAGCTGGCATGCTGTCAAAAACTGGGTCAGACAGTAGCATGGCACGGTTCCACAAACCAGCTGAGGATAAAGATGTGACAGGTACCACCTTTTCTAGGCTCTCCATAAAGCTAAACATCTAATGGCAAAAATTGTGAAATAGAGAACTTTATCTTAGTCTGACAGATGATTATGTCTAACAGCAGGTGCTACAGCGCTAAATAAGCACCTGATGAAAGTCAAAATGTGTGCAGATCTGGTCTTTCTGCCCTTTTGGATGTAGTTTTCACATACTTGCTGGTTTAATGATGGAGTTCTTGTAGTAAACTTTTTAAGTAGTAGAACTTTTATGGAACAGTTTTGTTTGTTTTTTTTTTTTTTAATTTTTTAACTTATTATTCCTGGTAAGAAACATTCTTAAATTTGACTCAATAAAACTCTATTGTATTGCTGAAAGTGCACGTGTTAGACTTCTTTTTCCTCACTAATGTGAAGTGAGAGAAGCAGAAGTATCATTATATTAATGGATTGCAGACAATACACTCAACTACCACTCAGCTTACAAAGCAAAGTGTAACAGCCTACAAAACTAGGATAAAAGGAAGCTAGCTGCATAAGTCTGTAATAAAACTATGATAAATGAAATCTACCTGCATATTACCATGACAAGTAATTTCTAATGGAATTTACCTATCAAGACAAATAAAACATTGAAACCTGCCTTGGAAAGCTCAGTGATGATAAAGCATTGGTGGTAGAATTTTACTCAGCAATAGGCACTTTCTAAAGTGTGAGGCTTAGCTGAATCAAAACTATTCTAGTGATGGAGATGGTGGGGTCTGCAAGTATTTTCCTCTAAATTCCACACATTAAATCTCACTGTCAGGAGAGAAAAACAGCTAATTGGCAAGCCGCTACTCTCTTCTTTCCAATTGGTCTTGAAACAATTTTTATTACCTCTAAAAGACCAGATAACTTTGACACAGTACTTTGAACAGTGTACTTCTATGTATTGAAAGATGTTAGATTACTGTCAGTACTATAACTCATGAAGTGAAATCTGCATCCTGAATTAAAGAAATTAATAAATCCATGCTGGATTAAGGGCTTGATATTTGTATCTTTTTACTCTTTTCAATGAGAAAGAAAGTAAGAGAAAGTTCTAAGAATCATTAGTCATCACAGGAGCAATTTGGTTCTCCTATAGGTATGAATCTGTCACGGTGCCAGTTGTCTCTGCCTTGTTTATCTGTCAGTATGTCTGAATGAAGATAGTAGTAAGAAGGGTTACAGAAATAAGTCAGCTAGCAAATTTTTTAACTCCAACTTCAAACAAGGGAGATTATTAGCTGGATAATGGGAAGAAGTGCCACAGCAACTCCTTTTAGGAAAGACTAAGCATCCTAATATGATGTTTAATATATGAGCACTGAGAGAAAGGATTAGTTTGACCCAGTGTAAACTGAAAGTATTTTAAAGCATACAGATATTTCATGGAAGTCTGTTTACTATCTACTTTATTTTCTTTTTGCAAAGACTACATCACGGTAATTCCTGTCACTGAATTGTTTCAGTGGTAGTGTAGGTGTAGTTACTTTTTAAGACATTTCTGCCAGTTTGTCAGTATAAAAGTCATAGAATCATAGAATCAATCTGGTGGGAAGAGAGCTCCAAGATCTCCAGTCCAATCTATCACCCAGCTCTATCCAATTAACTAGACCATGGCATTAAATGCCTCTTCCAGGCTTCTCTTGAACACCTCCAGGGAAGGTGATTCCACCACCTCCCTGGGCAGCCCATTCCAATGGCAAATCACTCTCTCTGTGAAGAACTTCCTCCTAATTTCAAGCCTGTACCTCCCCTGGCACAACCTGAGACTGTGGCCTCTTGTTCTGTTGCTGGTTGCCTGGGAGAAGAGACCAACCTCCACCTGGCTACAGCCTCCCTTCAGGTAATTGTAGAGAGCAATGAGGTCACCTCTGAGCCTCCTCTTCCCCAGGCTAAACAACCCCAGCTCCCACAGCCCCTTCACATAGTGCTTGTGTTCTAGGCCCCTCACCAGCTTTGTTGCCCTTCTCTGGACACATTCCAGTATCTCAACACTTCTCTTGAATTGAGGAGCCCAGAACTGGACACAGTACTCAAGGTGTGGCCTGACCAGTGTTGAGTACAGGGGAAGAATAACCTCCCTTGTCCTACTGGCCACACTGTTCCTGATACAGGCCAGGATGCTATTGGCTCTCTTGGCCACCTGGGCACACTGCTGGCTCATCTTCAGCTACTATCTACCAGTACCCCCAGGTACTCTCCAGCCACTCTGTCCCCAGCCTGTAGCGCTGCTTGGGGTTGTTGTGGCCAAAGTGTAGAACCCTGCACTTGGCCTTGTTCAATCTCATCCCATTGGCCTCTGCCCATCCAGCCTGTCAAGGTCCCCCTGCAGGGCTCTCTTACCCTCCAATAGATCCACATCCGCTCCCAGCTTGGTGTCATCTCAAATTTACTGATGCTGGACTCAATGCCCTCGTCCAGGTCATCAATAAAGATATTGAACAGGACTGGGCCCAGTACTGATCCTTGGGGACACTGCTAGTGACTGGATGCCAACTGGATGTGGCACCATTCACCATTTCTCTCTGGGCCCAGCCTTCCAGACAGTTCTTGACCCATATCAGAGTGAATATGTCCAAACCATGATTAAAAGCAGACAAATATGTCAGGTGGGACCTTGATTTTATTGCTTGATTATAACAGAAATTTGCCCAAATGCGGCTCAAGCTATTTTGGGCAAGTTGAAAATGTGTCATACCAAGGCACACAGCCAGAGATCTTGAATCATCTGGCAGAATAACAAAAAAAATCACAGTTATATTTAAAGCAAAGAAATAAAATTTCTCTTTGATGAAAGATCAAACTTATTTCTGGTATAACAAAATGCCAAAAGTATCTAAATCCCACTCTGAGCTAAGGTGATCCTGCTGATCCTCAGTCATCAGGACAGGAAGAAACAATGTAAATAAAATATTTTCTGTTATAATAAGTGGTTATACAAAGGTCTTCTCTCACCAACCATATAATTCATTTGAGAAATCAGAGCCTCAGTAAGGAACTAACTGGCTTGGAAAATGAAAAAGACTTAAAATGTTAGACTGAAATAGATTAATGATTATGGTGGATCAAACTTACTTAGGTGGTATACAACATGTATTGGATGATATTAATTCAGCAGAATGCCATTTATGAAATAGCAGAGTAAAATAGTTAGGAGAATAGCATGAAAACATGAAAAATGAGTGTACAAGGCCAACCATATTTGAGACTCTAAAGAAAATCGGTTTATGAATGTAGATAACACAATTACACAGACACACATACAACAGATCCCTCCAGAACATCTTTGATATGAACTGAAGCTTACCATTCTCTTGTCCCCAGCTTCCATCTTCCAAGGCTTAACGGTTTTAGCTAGCATTCGAGCTCATGTTTTGGCAGTAAATGTAGATGCAGTTTTCTGGTCTTGGTTCAAATTAGAGAGAGTAGGAAGGCAATGATCATCTACCTAACTTGTAACTGTTACCTTGCTAAATAAGATCAGAAACAGCTTTTTCCAATCAGAAAAATCAAGCATAACACAGACGAGCAGAATACGTAGTGCCCTCAAATGCAAATATATTCCTTTATTTTATTTTATGCAAGCAAAGACAACATCAAAGCAACGAGAAATATCTTCAAAATAAATGGCAGTAAAAAGTTGCTGAAAAAGAGCACCCTGATTTCCAAAACAAGACATCTTCAGGGTCCACATCTTTAAACTCATGAAGAAAGACCATTAAGAGTTTGCATGTCGATGAAGATTTCAATTTTTATTTCAATGCCTGAGACAAAGTCTGTGTCTTGAAACATGTAGTTAATCCACTTCCTCACCTCTGTTTCCTAGTCCCACTCAGCACAGCATTTCCCAATTAGACTTCTAGCTGAGTACTGTTTCTATAGCAGAGGGCTTGCATAAAAGAGAAGTAGCAGGAGATTTTCAAAGCAGTCATGCTAATTAGGTGTCCAGCTCTCATTGATTTTGAATAGGAGCTAGGTCCTTAAGAACTTCTAATGCCTTTGAAAAATTCTCCTGTAATTTCTCTCTGTTCTCCTTGTACAGCCCCAGCATTCAAAGACTTCAAGCCGAAAGAAGAGACAGTGCATGATGCCCAGTCTAAATTATCCTTCATGTCAGAACTACTACTTACAGTTGGAAGGTTTCAAAAGGATAGCCAGTATGTTGTTGACAGAAAGAAACTTCAGGGCTGTTAATATTTTATATATTAACTCCTTCACCACTACAATGCCTGCTTTTGTGTAACTTTAAACATATGGTTTCAGTAGATCTGTGTGAATTAAATATGTTTGTCCTTGAAGGGCTGCAGCACTACTGCTTAATTCTCAGTGATAAATCATCTTCTAAAACATAGTACAAAGGCTGAGTAACAGATGTAAACGATTTCACTATGCTCTAAAACGATGACTCAATTATAAGACAAGTTGGGAATGTTATTCTATGTACTGTGCTCCAATGTGCAATATTAAATGCCATATATTAAAAAGATTCACATGTATTATGTGCCTTTTAAACATCCTGGTTTATTCTTTAGTAGTTTATATCTATTACTTCAAAATTCTAAGTATTCTTCTAGCCTGCGGGGAAGGAAAAGCCATGCGACGACAGTATGAGCTAGCATCATGGAGATTCAGCTTTAGTGAGAGAACATCAGGGTTCAAGTTAAAGAGGACTAATTTTCTGGTCACAGTGAGAAAAGGTAAGCATATCCAGCATGCAGTGTGGTACATCCAAAGATTGGAATTTACATATTCCCCCCACCTGTGGTATCTTTCATGACTTCTGGTTAAGGTGAGTAAAAGGTGACACATCCAGTATGCAACACGGTGCTGTTAATCCGCATATTCTTCCCCACTTGCTGTTACTGCTATAGCTGAGATTCCCTCCTGTCCTGAACACAGTCCCAGGGAGCTGCTTATCAGAAGGCTCAAGGCCACATTCCTTTGAGCTTCTTCACACACAGCTCTGTGACTTACTGCAGTCCCAATACTCAGACCTTACATCCAAAGCTTGATTGTACAAGCTTCTAGGGGCTTGCACCCCCTTTCCTTCAGCCAGTTCCCAACACTAGTCATACAGAAAAACTGTTCAAATGCCTCGAGTCTTTTCAGAAAGTCTTTTCTAGCATTTTGTTTATTCTAATAGCTGAAGTGAAGTACTGCAGAGTGGATGTGTGCTGGCACATACTATTAATAGAGCAAACAAAAATTTGTTCACCTCTGACTCTTAACCCTGGGAGATTTTTTGATTTATGAGATAAAGAGAGGGAGAGAGACAGAGAGAAGGAGAAAGGATTCTCTCCTGCAGATACCACCAGCAAAAGGCACACGCCTCCAATCCTGTATATCTTATTAAGGATAGGGTTTGCAATAAAATACAAGTTACAAGTCTAAATGTAATGCTGTAAATGACCCAGGAGTGCTTCTCAGCAAAAGTACCACAAGTGAGCATGTTTCAGTTTGGTGCAGGACATGTTCTTCAAGGGGAAAAATACATAGGTAAAATTGTTCAAGTGCAGTGAGTTATTATTTCTTCAAGCTATTAAACTGATAATGAGTTTAACACTAAAGGTAACAAGAACTGCAAAAAAAAAATCTCATTATGATGATGTTCTGAGGACATTGACTTCTCTCACTTATCTAGACCAAGAAACAGTTTAAATTGTGATAGCAATGCACTTGCTCTATTCCCTTCTTAAGAATTCTTCAGATCTCTGAGTGGGGGATGGGTCAAGGAAAGGTAGGAGGCGATGACGGCAGGGCAGCATCACCAATTCAATTTAATCTGAAATTCGAAAAAGCTTTTCAAAATCAAATCAAATATAGAGGGGGAAATTAGCATAAGAATCACCAGTAATAAAAGTAAAGAGAAAGAATAAAGTAATTGCTTTTCACCAAAGTTTAAAGCAAAGCAATAACACAGAAAATACTGCAGCTTAGAAAATGATTTGCCATTGCCATGATTCATTTCTAGTCTATAATAGGTTTTATTTCCTTGCTTTGCAGTAATGCATTCATTACATGCCCAATTTAGAGCAGAGTTAGCCACAGAATTCTTTATAAATATACACCAGTCACTCATCTTCAATGGTACATCAGCATGACAACTCAGAGCCATCAGTGTTGCGAGACAACAAAACGTGGACAATAGTTGTCTAATACTGTCTTATTAGCTGAAAGAAAAGGTTTAAAATGACAAGACTTCTTTGTATAATTGATTAGTCCAGATTCCAGTCCTTTGGAGTCAGCAGTAAAGCACTGGCTCTTTTGAATGTGTTTAGTACCAGATGCACGCTTTTCTCAGAAGCATGGCCTGTACAATGATCACTGTTGTATTGTTTAGTAGATCTGATAGAGGTCTTTGTGCTTTGGTATGTCACATGCTGTACCTACACACCGAGCACTCAGCCCAAACATTTCTAACTTCAGACAACTGACTCACAGGAATAACTGACAAGACTGGTCCAGCTGGAAAGCTGGAGAGATGTAACCAGTGGAGTCCCCCAGGGATCAGTGCTGGGTCCAGTCCTGTTCAACATCTTCATCAATGACATCGATGAGGGGACGGAGTCTACTGAGCAAGTTTGCTAATGACACCAAACTGGGAGGCTTGGCTGATACAGCTGAAGGCTGTGCAGTCATCCAGAGA
This sequence comes from Tricholaema leucomelas, assembly GCA_013400475.1. Taxonomy (NCBI): domain Eukaryota; kingdom Metazoa; phylum Chordata; class Aves; order Piciformes; family Lybiidae; genus Tricholaema lacrymosa; species Tricholaema leucomelas. The sequence goes on from WAAF01020221.1 coordinate 229,995, forward strand.
GACCTGGACAGACTGAGAGCTGGGCACAGAGGAACCAACAAAGACAAGTGCAGAGGCCTGCACCTGGGAAGGAGTAATAAACTGCACCAGTACAGATTGGGAGGAGATCTGCTGGAGAGCATCTCTGTGGAGAGGGACCTGGGACTCCTGGTGGATAACAAGTTAACCATGGCACAGCAACGTGCCCTTGTGGCCAAGAAGGTCAATGGGATCTTGGGGTGTATTAAGAGTGTGTCCAGCAGATCAAGGGAGGTTCTCCTTCCCCTCTACTCTGCCCTGGTGAGACCTCATCTTGAATACTGCATTCAGTTTTGGGCTCCCCAGTTTAAGAGGGACAGGGATCTGCTGGAGAGGGTCCAGCAGAGGGCTGTGAGGATGATTAGGGGACTGGAGGGCACTGCCTTATGAGGAGAGGCTGAGGGACCTGGGGCTTTTTAGTCTGGAGAAAAGGAGACTGAGAGGGGATTTAATAAATGTCTATCGACGTCTGAAGGCTGGTCAGGTTAGGGGGGACAGGCTCTTCCCACTTGCTCCCTGGAGCAATGGGTGTAATTTGCAGCAAGAGAAGTTCCACCTCAACACAAGGGGGAACTTCTTTACTGTAAGAGTCACAGAGCACTGGAACAGGCTCCCCAGAGGGGTTGTGGAGCCTCCTTCTCTGGAGACTTTTGAGGCCTGTCTCGATGCATTCTTCTGTGATCTGTGCTAGATTGTGTGGTCCTGCTCCGGCAGGGGGGTTGGACTCGATGATCTCCTTGGGTCCCTTGCAACCCCTAACGTCTTGTGAAGACCATCCTGATCTATTAATGTTTTTACAAGTTCTGTATGTCACACATAAGGTGGAAGAAAGCTGTATCCATTTAAGTCGATGTGATGGTTTGGGTGTCCCCCGCCCCCCACACTTTTAGAAATCACCCAGACTAGACTCAGTCGGCTCTGGGAATTTGAATGAAGCTTATATTTACAGCTGGCACAATTTACAAGCAGATATTTACAGTATATACAGATATAGACAGAAATATACAAGGTANGATGAAATAACGTCACAGGCAGTGAGTTTGGCACTAGCTACACCGATTAGTAACATACCACCGTGAATTCTTACCCAGTTAGTGGTTACTGTTAGTAACATCCATTTCCAGAAGAGGATAGGTGGCAGAGCCTGCAATGGTTTTTTTGCAAAGGTAGAACCCTGAAGAAAGATCTCTTCTAACTACTGTCGTACCTAGATTGCTCATTATGAAACTCTTGGAGTTAGTGTCTTTTCTATAGTAAGTACTTCTCCTGTCCTTACAGTCTATGGGTATGGTTTTGATAGCTATAAAAAGGGAGACTTTGGCTTATAAGTTTAGGTTCCCAAGGCAGGGATACAGCAGTTACTTCAAGCAGTTTTCAAAGGCATCTCCCTCTCTTACTCTATTGACTATGTGTGAAATTGCACATTTATTTTCATTGCACTGTTCTTTAGGGACCTTAAAATTTAGGTGAAATCTGTGTGCATGTATAACCATATCCCAAATGCCACATCTTGGCAGGTGAGTGGGTTACATAAACTCACTTCCACAAAGTTGTTAAAGAAACATTTGAAGTGAAATTTTTTGTGCTAGTTTGAAGCTAGCTAGAATGTTTTGGTGAGAAGAAGGAGATTACAGGCTGTGAAAGAGAAACGGGGGTGATGTCTACTTCACTCATAGGCTTGCTGAGAAGTACAAGAACAAGAATCCAAACATAGATAAAGCACTTCTTCTCGGGGCATTGCCTGAGCTGCACTTCTCTCTAGCCTTTCTGCCATCTCTCTGATTAATCCACTTTTCTTCCTAACCCCCTGGCTGAACCTCCATTCTTCCTTGGGACTGGGGTAAGGTTGAGAGGGGTGAGAAAAGGTGGAAGGGTGGTTGGGAGCCCCTCCTGGGTGCTCAGGTATCTGGGAGGGCTGTTGTGTTTCTGTATTACCTTTCACCTTGCCTATTTCTGTATATAACTGTACATCTATATTGTAAACATCTGCTTGTGTATTGAGCTAAGCTGTAAATATAAGCTTCACTTAAATTTCCAGAGCTGCTGAGTCTAGTCTGAGTGATTTCCAAAGTGTGGGGGGGCAGGGAACACACAAACCACCACCCTTTTATTTTTAGGAAGCTTTTGAAGCACCTGCTTTTACTGGCTAACAATCGTATGTTATATATGTATCAACTTGAAAATATAAGGAAAGCAGTGCGCCAGCAGGTCAAGAGAGGTGATTCTGCCCCTTTACTCCGCTCTTGTGAGACTCCACTTTGAATACTGCATACAGATCTGGTGCCTCCATCATAAGAAAGACACAGAGCTGTTGGAGCAAGTCCAGAGGAGGACCACAGAGATGATCAAACCACCAGAGCACCTCTGCTATGAGAATAGGCTGAGGGAGCTGAAGTTTTTCAGACTAGAGAAGACTCCTGGAGGACCTCAGAGCTGCTTTCCAGTATCTGAAGGTAACCTACAGGAAGGCTGGAGAGGGATTTTCATAAGGATGTCTAGCAACAGCACAACAGGAAATGATTTTAAGCTGAGGGAGAGTAAGTTTAGACTGGATCTTCGGAAGTTCTTCAGTACAGGAGTGGTGGCACTCTGGAATAGGATGCCCAGAGAGGCTGTAGATGCCTCCTCCTTGCAGGTGTTCAGGGCCAGGTTGGATGAGGCCTTGAGCAGTCAAGCCTGGTGAGACGCAACTCTGCCCAGAGCAGGGCAGTTGGAGTAGGTGATTTCTGAGGTCTCTTCCATCCTTAGCCATTCTATGACTCTATGATTTTTACAGATTATATAAAAAAAAAAAAAAAGAGGCATTATAAAATACATCACTCAGAATAATAGTAAAAAAAAAAGTTTGCCACTTCTAACATACTCTTATTTACTGTCCTAAAATGCTTCCTTACACCACTCCCCATTCCTAAAGATAGTATATTGAAGCAATGAGGAAACAACCTGTCTGTCTTGAAATGTCCTAGTCAACATTAAACAGATATCTTTTCATCTCTGTGCTACTTTGCAGCTAGCTAGGATGTTTTGGTAAGAAGAACTAGATTACAGGCTGTTAGAAGAAAACAATGGTGATGGCCACTCATAGGCTTGCTGAGATGTATAACAAAAACACAAAAACAGACAAGGGAGTAATTCTCTGTCTGGGCTCTGGGCTGCATCTCCCTCTCTAACCTAGCCTGCTGTCTCTGTGGTTAATTCACCTGCTTCCTAACCCCCCTGGCTGACCCTCCAATCTCCCTTGGGCATAAGGCAAGATCTAGGGTAAGAGAGAGGGGTGGGAGGAAGGGTGGAAGGGAGGTTGAGAGCCCTCCTGGGGACTCAGGTTCCTGGGAGGGCTGTTGTGTTTCTGTATTACCTTTTAACTTGTATATTTCTGTATATAACTGTATACATACTGTAAATATCTGCTTGTATATTGTGCTAAGCTGTAAATATAAAGCTTCATTCAAATTTCCAGAGCCACTGAGTCGAGTCTGGATAATTTTACAAAGTGGGGGAGGGGGGCAAGGAACACCCAAACCATCACAACTTCTGAGATACAACATTGATGAAAGGATCACACTGCTGAAGTAAATGGCACAATTGTCCACGAGTTCAAGAGGACTGAGTTTTCATTTCAGGGCTTCTCATTTTAATGATTTTACATATTATTTTTTTACCCTAAGATGATATATTAAGAAATAGGAGCACTGAATTACTCTGCCAGCAGACCAGGAGAGCAGGCCATCTGGCATCAGAAAAATATTATGACTACTGGAGATTTGTTTCCAAAATATAAGTTAATGGTTTTGTTTTAACCAAACAGGTTAAAAGCTTTTTCTTTGAAGTTTATTTTCTTTCTCTACAATGGAACAGATGGAAATGCTACTCACCCCACTCATCACTAAGCAGGAGGATGGAGTCTTATTTTCCTAAGTCTACCAGTTGAAGTTTACAGCTTCATCAAGAACATATTCTAACTTCTGGTATCATTTCTTGAACAACTTACAGCTTTGTGCATTGTGTTCTCCCTGGGCAGCATTCCAAATTTCAGAGACCTGCTCTCTACTAATTTAGAGTGGGTGGTGTTTGAAAAGTAAAATGTCTTTCTAATAAGAGGCTGCAAAGTCATAGAAAATAAACACAGTAAACAGTGCACAAAATGACACATCTGTGGCCAAGTACACCTTTCTGGGAAGGTACCAGCTCTTAATTAGCTGCCTGGGAAGAGCTGCTGCTACTTGACAAAGTCTTTTTGCAGCAGCTTGGCTACAAAATGGAGTTGTTTTAACCTTCTTTATCCAAACAAATAAATAAACAAAAATAGAGTTGGTATAACCCAATCACTTGCAAAAAGTGTCTGAATCATCTCTAGTCACAGTAAGTTCCTGACTCCAGGCATCAAGTATAAAACGAAATCAAACAACAGAATAGAAAGGCAGTGGTATTATGTTCAACTTTAATTCTTCATTTAATTCCACTCCAGTTGTGATTCATATGGATTAAAGGCATTAATTCATTTTTTTTTCTCAGCAGTCAACAAATATATATAAATCAAACCTGTAACTCCTGTAGTTCAGAGCTATTAAAAAGGATTGGTCAAGTTATTAACGATTAATGTTCTTCCCAGCAGTGGACAGTAAATGATGTTCTAATGAGTATGCCACGAAAAGAAGGAACATGACATATGTTTTTGACTGTATGCCTAGATTCAAGACATTAGGAGAGAGAATAATCCCAGGCACAGATACAGGTTGGGTGGTGAATGGCTGGAGAGCAGCCCTGAGGAAAAGGACCTGGGGGTCTGGGTTGACTAAAAGCTCAACATGAGCCTGCAGTGTGCACATGCAGCCCAGACAGCAACCCTGTGCTGGGCTGCATCAAGAGCAGTGTGGCCAGCAGGGCAAGGGAGGTGATTCTCCCCCTTTACTCTGCTCTCGTCAGACCCCACCTGGAGTACTGTGTGCAGTTCTGGAGCCCCCAACACAAGAAGGACATGGAACTGCTGGAGCGGGTCCAGAGGAGAGCCACGAAGATGATCAGAGGGCTGCAGCAGCTCTGCTATGAGGACAGGCTGAGAGAGTTGGGGCTCTTCAGCCTGGAGAAGAGAAGGCTTCGAGGAGACCTTATAGTGGCTTTCCAGTATCTGAAGGGAGCCTACAGGAAAGCTGGGGAGGGACTATTTACACGGTCTAGTAATGCTAGGACGAGGGGGAATGGGTTTAAGCTGGAAGAGGAGAGATTCCGACTGGATGTTAGGAGGAAATTCTTTACAGTGAGGGTGGTAAGGCACTGGAACAGGTTGCCCAGGGAGGCTGTGGATGCTTCCTCCCTGGAGGTATTTAAAGCCAGGCTGGATGAGGCCTTCAGCAGCCTGCTCTAGTGGGAGGTGTCCCTGCCTATGGCAGGGGGTTGGAGCTGGATGATCCTTGAGGTCCCTTCCAACCTAAACCATTCTATGATTCTATGATTCTATAATATTTTGTTGCATAGCTGTAGAATAAGTAAATGTAACAGAAAAAGAACAACAAAAGAGTCAGAGAACCAGACTAAAAATGTTAGCTGCATTCTGATAGGTGACAGTGTTAGTTATACAGTTATAAGAGCTATTTTTCTGAGACATGTAGAAATGCTGAAGGCACTAATTAAACATTTTAAGGTATAGAAGTTCAAGTTTAAGCACAGTGATATCAAGAAATGGAAAAATGGGCTAACTGTTGGAAATAGTATCATTATAGTAAGATAGATTTGGCTGTAGAATCTATAGCCAGGAAAGGTACAACCTCTGCACTCAACTGAACTCAAACTATTTAAAGACAAAATACCATAGCAACAGAACCAGACAAAGTCATACAGCTCTAGGTGAGCTAATAAATACAACTGATTTTTCATGCCTATGAAAACTGCAGAATGGAAGAAAGTTGCACAGAGCACTTGACAGAGCATTCAAAAATCAGGTTGAATTAAGTGGAACTGAGCTTAATCAAACAGGTGGAGGAAAATGGAACTGAATAAGATCCTCTTCCCTATTTCAGGCCATGCCTTGCTGGCTAAAAATCTCATCCAGGCAGAACAGAACAAGGGCATGGGAAAATCTCTGCATCCCTCTACCCCTCAAGACAGTTGTACAAATATTCAAGGGAGAGAAGAGTACTGTAGGAAACACTGGGAAGGAAGATGATTGTTTTAGGAGAGATTTACTTGGGAGCTCATTAGAGGAGCTCTCCTGTCAGTGACAAGAAAGGATGCAAAGAGACCTTACCACAATTCACTAAAATTCCAGGTTGCCACACTGCAGCTTAGCTGAATACTCAGACCACTGACATCATTGTTTATCACTGGCCTTGATGAGCATAAGTGGTTAGCATGCAGCAGGACTTAACTTGTGTTTTTGCCATTGATAATTTCAGTTCTTCATAATTTCATTTTTCCATCCCTAAACTGAGGATCAGAGTAGTCTTTAAATGCATTTACAGCGGGTTGTAATTGTAATTAATATGTGAAGCAGCTTTGCAGTACAGATGGGAAAGCCCACACCTTAGAATCTTGCCTGGCCCACTGGGACTATCTGATCTCCGTTCTCTGAAGTCACAATCTGAGAAGCTGAGCAACTGTTTTCACTAACTGCAGTTAAGAGGGGGTGGGCTTTGTGCTCAGGTTCTGCAGTTGTCTATGAGTTGTAGTTGCATCAAATCTTCCTGGTGTTCATTTAGATGTCAAGGGACAATATAATATGAAGTTAAAATTGTTAGTCAAATCAGATGATCTGGCAACTCTTCAAATTACATTATTTCTGCAGTGAGTATTTCATCAGCACGTGAAGGATGGTTATTGTAAGTTCATTAGAAGTCATTTATTGATACCCATAGTTAGTATAAATACTAGATAAATAGGCACTTAGTGCCATGGTTTAGTTGACTGGATAGGGCTGGGTGCTAGGTTGGACTGGATGATCTTGGAGGTCTCTTCCAACCTGATTGATTCTATTCTATTCTATTCTAAATCATAACACAACCACAGAAGTATAATTTGAGACACGTTTGTTTGGACTTGCTAATACTAGGTTAAGATTGACATTGTGTTTAGCTTCCTAAAAATGGGACATAAGTGGCTGGTTATTTTCCTGGCTACAGTACTGGCATAGTAGCAGGACTGTTCTCCCTTACAACTATGAAGCAAACTTGCAGTGTGTGTTTTAAGCTATTATTGTGTTTCCTAATTCAGAATCTGGATCTCTAACACAGTTGGTATCTCATTTCCTCATTATTGACATTTGATATTGGCAAAAGGGGACACTGGGTATGCTGTCAATAGTAAGGCTGATTAATTCCCCTTAGGCTTGTTTTATGGCTAGAATATGTTATATGGACAGTTGTATATTTTATTTTGGTTTGGTTTGTTGTCTGATGTTGATCTTTACTGATTCTTCCCTACTGTGTATCCTTGAATTTGAATGAATAGACATTTTATTGTGGAGGAGGAGGAAGAATATATATCAGTGACAGAGAAGGGAATTGGAAGACTTTATGGCCTTTAAATTCTGTCATAACAATTTCATTTCCAATCAGAGACTTTATTTATTATCTTGGCACCACTTGTCATCCTGATGAGGGTAATGAGTAAAGTGTGGTACAGAGCAGGAGACATATGCACCTCCTTTAGACTAAAAATAGCCTCTTTTTAGCGCGGTAGCTTTTCAGTAGGTCTTCCATTTCTCTTTGACAACTTAATACTGTTCTACATTTTAACTTTATAATTAGTTCATAAACTACACATATACAAATTCTCCCAGGGAGGATGATTTTGAAAAGCATTTAGTGCTACAGTTTTGTAGAGGGATGGTGCATTCTCTAAATGTTTTGGATATAAAACAGCCATTAATCAAAAACTTCAATATGTAACAAATAACAGAAATAAACTTGAATTCACCTCTTTTATTGAGGAGGATTTATTTGTAAAGATGGGAACAAGATGCATTTGGGCAAAATTCAATACTCTCAGTCACAGAGAGAAAACATTAAACGTCATGGAACTTGGCTGGGAATCATTATTTTCACATCCTAAACTCGGTAGATTGGAAAGTTGTGATTGATGTTTTAAGGAGAAGAAATCCTGCATCTGGTATGGAGGAAACATATATGTGATGTCTGCTGTCAAACAGACATGTATGTGCTTATTTCTGTGTGGTTTTATTACCACATGCATATGGATCATCTAGTGGGCAGGTGTTTTTCTATGTATATAGTGCAAAATATGCTCTCCTGTCTTTTAACAAACAGATTACTCTAGCTTCAGCTCTGCATCTTCAACTATCTAACATAACTTAGGTGTGATGATGAAGGATGAGAAGTAGCAAACAGCAAGAGTAACAAATAGCACCTGATTTATTGCCAGATATGCCATGAGGAGATAAGGACTCCTCTCTTTTGCCTAGTTGCATATCATGGGTTTCACTGTGAAGAGCTCTTCCTGGATAGTTTACTGATAGCTGCATTCAGCGATTCATGTCTTCGGAGGTAATTGGACTCTATTGATCTGAGGGCTGAGGAACACAGCTGTAGTGTCAGTTAAAGAACTGGCACACAGAACTGTCACAGAACACAGTCTGGAAATCCTTCTCAGAGCTATCAAACTGATGGTAACTTGGTGGATGGAAACATCCACATGCAACATGATATTAAAGCTTGAACAAAGGCAAACTGGTGACAACACTTGAAAGGAAATTATAATTCAATTTTACATTAATTATTATTACTTCTATAATAATTTCATAGCTGAATGCTAGCTTATGATAAGAAAATCTCTATCTCCTAGAGCTGTGAGACAAAGGCTTTCCATTAGTCATCACACCCTGCATAATGAGTGGCATTGCTAATAAAACACAACAGACTTCAAAGTCATTCAATCAGCAGTCTGAATAATGAGATTTTGTGAAAAAATGTAAATAGTGGGCATGCAACAAAAGCAGTAAGGTGGATTATAACATTTTCTTTTAAGCCACCACAATATGACAAATTGAAGGGAATTTAATTACATTTTATAATACAGAACAATCCACAGATTCCTTGAAAATAAGAATAGGTCAGGGCACTTGGTGTTTCAGAAGAATATGAATTTCAACAATAGAAATGATTGCTGAGAATGAGCTTTATTGGAATGTATAACTTTGGTGGAACAATAAATCTGCCAAATATTTCTTTTAATAAATCACAAGAATAGTAACACCAGATTTGACAAACATGCCATAGGAAACATGCCAGCAGGTGAAAGCTTTGCTGCTGGCAATCTGCCATTCAAGCAGGCTACACTTTCCTTTCAGAATCATAGAATCAACCAGTTTGGAAGAGACCTCCAAAATCATCCAGTCCAACCTAGCACCCAGCCCTGTCCAATCAACCAGACCATGGCACTAAGTGCCTCATCCAGGCTTTTCTTCAAGACCTCCAGGGATGGTGACTCTACCACCTCCCTGGGCAGCCCATTCTAAGGACAAATCACTCTCCCTGTGAAGAACTTCCTCCTAACATCCAGCCTAGACCTCCCCCAGCACAACTTGAGACTGTGTCCCCTTGTTCTATTGCTGGTTGCCCCAGAGAAAAAAACAACCCCCACCTGGCTACAGCCTCCCTTNCCTGGCTGCTCTCCAGCCACTCTGTCCCCAGCCTGTAGCACTGCTTGGGGTTGTTGTGGCCAAAGTCCCAAACCCTGCACTTGGCCTTGTTGAATCTCCACTGGCCTCTACCCACCCAGCTAGCCTGTCTAGGTCCCTCTGCAGGGCTCTCCTACCTTCCAACAGACCAACACCTACTCCTAGGTTGGTATCATATGCAAATTAACTGATGCTGGACTCAATCCCTGGTTCGGATCATCAATAAAGATGTGGAACAGGACTGGGCCCAGCACTGGTCCTTGGGGAACACCACTAGTGCCTGGCTGCCAACTGGATGTGGCACCATTCTCCACCGCCCTCTATACCCGGCCTTCCAGCCAGTTCTTGACCCATTTCAGAGTGAATCTGTCCAAGCCACGAGCTGCCAGCTTTGCCAGGAGCTTGTTGCGGCTGACGGTGTCAAAGGCTTACTTGTCAGAAAGAATAAAGCTGCTCTTTAGAAAAAGATACTAGAATCCTATTTAGCAATATTACTTTGAGCTGCTGGAAAAAACAATTGTCAGAATCTGAAGCAGTAATGGCTACACTATAACTCAGAGTGACTTAGTTATGTTGTATTTAAGAGAAATCCATTAGATGAAACCACGAAAAATCTGTTGTAGAACAATAATATTTAGAGCATACGCTAAGAATTTTATTTCCTAACTTTCTCAGCACTAAAATAAAATGTTTGAAAATATCTGTACTCTCAGTAGGAATGCCCTTTTATTTCCCAGTCTGAATTTCTTATGAAAACCTGTAATACTTTATGGGACACCAAAAAAACGAATTTTGTCTGAGAAGTGCCTTGTTAAAAGAAGCAGAAGCTTTCAGTTTGGTGCACGGATGCCGGCATAAACACCAGTATTTTGCAGACATATTTATAGGAAATGTTTTATACATCACTGATTTTACTAAACCTATTTGGAAGAAGAAAAGCATAAAATATCTCTGGTTATTAAAAACATTGAATCATTTTCTTACAGATTTCTGAAGCTAATTCTTTAACTCATCAAAACTACTGAAGTTATCTTTTCAATCAATGTCAAGTACAGTAACTTGCATTCGGCCTGGTCGTATGTGCAAAATTCTTACAGATATTTGATTGTAATGAAGTTTTCAGTAACTAAATCTCATTTGATGTGCAAACTGGTTGTATCCTGAATGGAAAAAGATTGGACCTACCATGCAGAACACAAATGATGAGCATAGGCATCCTTATGATAAGCATAGCTCTTGTGGTCCTGAGCTAGCCAACTGGAAGATGCAGATGTCAGGAATGATCTCAAATGCTGGGTTACTCAAGGAGGTGGTGGAGAGCCCATCTCTGAAGACATTCAGGATCAGACCTGATGGGCCTCTGAACAACCTGATCTAGTTGGCAAAGTCTTAGAATCATAGAATCATAGAATCAACCAGGTGGGAAGAGACCTCCAAGATCATCCAGTCCAACCCATCATCCAGCCCCATTTAGCCAACCAGACCATAGCACTAAGTGCCCCATCCAGTCTTTTCTTCAACACCCCCAGGGATGGTGACTCCACCACCTCCCTGGGCAGCCCATTCCAATGCCAATCACTCTCTCTGTCAAGAACTTCCTCCTAACATCCAGCCTATACTTCCCCCGGCACAACTTGAGACTGTGTCCCCTTGTTCTGTTGCTGGTTGCCTGGGAGAAGAGACCAACCCTCACCTGGCTACAGCCTCCTTTCAGGTAGTTGTAGACAGCAATGAGGTCACTCCTGAGCCCACTGCAGCTGGGGTTGGACTAGATGACCTTTAAAGGGCCTTTCTAACCCAATGCATTCTATGATTCTGTTTGATTCTGTTGTACTCTATGATTCTAAATTGGACAGATCCCAGTCTGGAAGATGGGGGAAAATAAGTTCATATTAAGTTATTGGTAAGGTTGTACATTTAGGAACTAAGAGTGTATATCCCATTTCCAGAGAAGATTTCAAACTCAGAGCATTTGTTGGGGATTTATCAGTCATGATAGGTCACATTTTCCCAGAGGCAGCTGAAAACATGACGAAAAGCTGAAGCAGAGAGCAGTATGATCCTAGTATGACTGCAATATTGTCTTACTATTAGAGTTCTGGATTCCTAAGAGATGTTTACTGAAAAAAAAAATAGGAAGGCCACAAGACAGGAACGGTCTGGAAAATCTACTTTGCTGTTAAGTTCAGTCATGCATACACTCAATTTTGCTTGAAACTTGAGAGCTGATGAAGGAGGTTGGTGCATTACCTAGACTGGGAGCAGTTTGTGCTATCAGACAATCCTTTGCTCTGAAAGTAAAAAGCCGTTTTAATGGCTGGTGTCTGGAAGCAGAAGTCCAATATCTACAGCCTAGTAGTAGGACACAGGCTCTGCTCATGGAATGGTTAGCCATTAAGCAAAAATGACCAAATGAGGTACTGAGTTTATTATTAAAAGCATATATAAATCAATAGTTCTTCTTCTATGAGATATGGTGAAATTTAAACACCTTCTCCTTGAGATGCAGCAATCCCTGAAAAGGAGTCTTTCTGACATAACACCTAAGATAGACTGTGATTATAAAGGTTCCTTCCCTCCCTAAAATTCTTAAATATAAGCCATCAGTCTAATAAAGTGTTAACTGAACACTCTAAAGTTATGGATCTAGCAAGAAGTGGACATTTTACTGTTGCTCTGAATAGTAAAAAAGGAAAGTCCTCAGATAAAAATGTCTTCATAATACATTTGCTTCTGGAATGTCAGATGTCATACTGAAGCAAGCATCAGTCTAATAAAGTGTTAACTGAACACTCTAAAGTTATGGATCTAGCAAGAAGTGGACATTTTACTGTTGCTCTGAATAGTAAAAAAGGAAAGTCCTCAGATAAAAATGTCTTCATAATACATTTGCTTCTGGAATGTCAGATGTCATACCGAAGCAAGACGTGATGTAAAAAGAAGCTGTCTTGGGAAAGTGGGATTCGAAGAGCCACTGAAAATGTAGCAAAATGAAATGATATAAAAATGCACATAAATGGGTAGAGAAAGCATTACACTAAGAAATGCACACATGCTTCCCTGTAGTTTCCCTACTGTGAAAATGAAGCTTTAGGCCATCCAGTACTTTGAGAAAAGGTGGCTGAATTCAAAATTGGTTAGTTTAAGACATTCTATCAAGTGTTCAACCTAATGATAGCCCAAAGCTCTTCTTTCACTCTACCTATGGTAAAATAGAGGAAGACCATAAAACAAATGCATTGATCTTTTTTTATTCTTCAATGCCAGCAATGAGTTATTATTACAGACTGAAATACCACTATTCTAATTAAAGTTTGGTGGGGCTGAGAATGTAGTTGCTTCATTGTTCTGGTTAAGAAACAACAGGATTAATTCTGAATATTTCCCTCAATATCAACAGAATTATTTCAAAAGCACAAAAGACAAAAATCTGTCTCACAGAGAAAGGAGAAAATGAGTTAATTTTGTTTCAACATGAATGCAACTTTACATGCAAACCATGAACTTGATCCTATGCCAGTTAGGTAATGAGCAACTCTGCCAAAATCAATAAATGAATTTCAGTTGTAAGAAACTTGTACATGAAGAGACTGAGGTTAGGAATTCCAAGTTTATTTGTACAAAAAGAGTTTCCTACAAAGAGCAGCAAACTCTTTGAGCTTCAGATATTTTTTTGCTGTTTACAGATATCAAAGAGTTGAAATGTGACTCCTCAGAAAACAGACTGCTTCTCACGATCAGCTGTATTATTAGCTCAGAAGCACATCCTCTCCTACTGAGAAACATATCTACACTGGACCAAGTCTTAACGTAATGGCACTATCATGTTTAATTGTACTGATATTATAGTAATGGTATTAATCATGGTGAACTCATTTAGAATTAATGTCATAAAGTGCTTATACAGATGCTCTAAATTAATTAGCTTGACCTTAATTTTAAAGGGTAACTCATAAATGCCTCATGTAGAAACCTGGCTTAGAGCAGAATGCAGGCTGTAAGCACGATCCTTAAGCATGAAGTTCAGTCCTTCAAAATTTCCTTCTCACTCCTTGACCATCATTTTGGTGGATAAATGCAACACTGTACAGAACAGTCCTCATTAATCATATCTAATCAGCAGAGTGGGTCAGTAGAATCATAGAATCATAGAATCATTCTATGATTCTACTGAGCCACTCTGCTGATTAGATGTGATTAATGGGAACTGTTCCCTTAAAAAAAAAAACATTTTTTATAGATCTTCTGTGTCTGTGGATCTCCATAAGGTGTTTAATGTTTCATATAATTGAAGGATTGCTACTCTTTTGGCAGTAATAATGCTTTTGCATCAGCACAGAAATGTTTCACTAAGATGTTCTGATATAAAAGAGTACAGGAAAACAAATATATGCCTCAACAGCAAATTTAAACATTAAAACATTAAATATATTTACACACACTATATATAGAGAGAGAGAGTACAGCACCCACACCTCTACTCTAGATTTTGATGTCACTACAAAGCAGACACATTTAACATTTCAGGTGTTTTGATATTGTGGTGAAAGATTTGAAATTCCCTGTTCAATTCCAGTTTTCTGGTTTTGGGGAGGGTTGGGGGGAAGCATGAATTTAATCTAATTTTTACCACAAGCTTTGCACCAGTTCATGGGAGGCCCCTACTTAACTGTCATTTCAGTATTTTATCTGCTAAATTCTATGTACCACACTGGCTAACAAGCACCCCAATTGATTTTTGAGCAATATATCTTCTTGGACTGGATGATCCTGGTGGTCCTTTCCAACCGTAGCGATTCATAGTGATTAGATGTTGTGCTGAGGGATTTTGTTTAGTCAAGGACTTGTCAGTGTGAAACTAATGATTGGACTCAATGATTTTGAAGGTCTTTTCCAATCTAAGAAATTCTGTGATTCTGTGATTCAAAAAGGGGTACACCACACTACGAGGAGAAAGAGCTTCCCCTGAAAAGACAATAGTTGCATTTGTCCTACATCCAAGACCTCATGTCTTTAATAAGATCATAAAAATTGCTATATAAGCTCTACAGAGGGTGAGAAAAAGTACATAGCACTTCCTTTGCTGTGCCTGCCTTCTATTATCCTAATATAGCTATCTCTTACTAACAATCAAGAGTTTGAAAATACTGTTAATTAAACTCTTTAAAGTCTGCAAGTCATTAGCCCCTAACACAAATTTCACTTTGGGGTACCATGTCACAAGGATATGCACAGCAATGCTAGATATACAAACAGCCTTTCAACAGGCATGACTCATAGGTGCTTCCTAGTGGAATCTTGAACTCCATTATGCATTAGCTTTCATGACATGCAGCATAAGCAATGAGGGTGAAGGCAAGCCAGTGGTGTTGCTGTGCGTTGAGAACACCAGTTTGAGATGCCACTGTTCTAAATTCAGCTACAAAACCTCCTGACGTTTTCATTTAGAGCAAAGGCTTCTGGAGGGACAGTTAAATGGGGTTTCTCTCACTGTTTGCTGTTTATGGAGTTCTAGACCATTTTCATTTTTCTTTTTTCTTCACTTGCAGATAAACAATAGAGGATGAAGCTACCATTTACAGGTGGTAATTGCAAGTTAAATAATTTGTTTCCTTCCTGAGAATGCATCTCTCTGTCACCTGTATAATGCTATGATAAATCTCCTGCATTTTGTAAATATGGTTTTCCAAGGCTACTGAGACCTTCTTTGGATTCCTGAACTACTTCATTTGTTGAAGTGCTTTCTTTTATCTTCAAAACCACAATCAACTTTATATTGACTTCTGTTTTTCTTTTCAAGGGAATAGATTTTCCTAGTTAAGAAGCAGCTGAGCTTCTAAATAGTCTCACTTTTCCCTGCATAGATTCTTCATAAAATACCACAAAATGAAGGAAAGAGTACTATGTGCTTCTAAGAAACTTTCTCTCTTTTATTTTTCTGAAATGAGTTAATAGCATTAATGGATTTTCTATTTCTTCTGCTCTGTTCATTCCTTATATGCATAAAAATGTGCAGAAGTGACAAGTCGTGGCTGTTACATTAAGATTTAATAGGAGTTTATCTTAATTACGATTTAAGATTTAATAGGAGTGCCAGGAAGTTTGAGCCCACGAGGGATCGGTCCAGCAATACCGACAGGGTTCAGGCCCCAGGGAGGAGGGGAGCAAGAAACGACACTCAATATGAGTTGATAGAATAGACTCCAAAGCTTATTTGCAGCACAGCACAATTTATACCCTCTGACAGGCTACTGCCAGCGTGGTTCTGTCGGATTGGCTTAGAGTTATGTGCAAGGTAGAGATAGGTCACTGTATCAGAACAATCTCTGGTGCCCACCCCTGCGGGATGGCAAGCTCAGCTCCCTGCAGCTGTGTGTGGGGTGCTCATTTTTTACAGCTTGGTTTCCTGAGCCCAAGACAGCCCAAGGACAGTTTCCCAGCATGAGCTCTGATGTTTACAGCTCATGCCCGCTAGGGAGAAAATTTTCCCACATAGGAGTTTATCTTTAAGATAATCATTAAGTTTATCTTTGAGATAATCATTAAGATTTAATAGGAGTTTATCTTAATCCTTTAAATTAAACATTCCAACCCTTTTTTTTTCCTGGCATTCTTTACCCTTTACCTGCACACTTTTGTTTCCTATTATTGTAGGCAACATAAGTCTGTTAAACTAAAAAAAAAAAAAAATCTTTATGGAAACAAGAAGAAGGAAGTCTGTTAGAAGTTGCTACAAGGGATAGACGCTAGCCTGATGGTTGCAGGAGAATCTGGCTATTCCAACATTTCTGGAAGGTATACAAGTAATGCATTCTAAAACTGAAAGACTTTCTCACCAATTTTGAAAGCTATTTCATCATAGAAAAATCAGTTTGAGGATGGATTGATGCAGCAATAAGCCCACCATTAGAAGAGGAAACTGCCAAAAACATGGTGGCTTCGGATCTATGTTAAAAGGTTAGGTGACCAAATAATGCCTTGAGGAGAAACTGCCAGTCAGCTGTAGTTCCCTTGAATGCAGCTGATTATTTTTCCTCTTCCTTATTCCCAGAGCTACTGATATAATCAAGTCATAGATATGGTATTGCCTGTCTTTGTGGCCTTTCAAGAGAATAGCAAAATGTGTGTTGGTTTTTTTCCCAAACATTTTGTTTGCTTCAGAGCATCAGCATTGCTTTGAGTATCTACCATCCTGACCCTGATCCGTTGATTCAATGATCTGTTCTGCATAGCACAAATCACTCCCTCCATGAAATTCTCTGGTAAGACATATCATAATGCTATCAGAAGATGTTCAAACACAGTTATTCCTTCAAAGGGCAATGGAGATTTTATCAGCAAATGAATTTTTGGAATTTGAAGTATTATAAGTCTATGAACACTGAAATCAGTTATCTGAATTTTAATTTCTAATTAGAAGCTTATCATAAATGAAAATGTAGAGATATTTTAGTTACCACAGGACATTCTT
Source organism: Tricholaema leucomelas (assembly GCA_013400475.1). Classification (NCBI taxonomy): domain Eukaryota; kingdom Metazoa; phylum Chordata; class Aves; order Piciformes; family Lybiidae; genus Tricholaema lacrymosa; species Tricholaema leucomelas. The sequence continues at coordinate 247,112 of WAAF01020221.1, forward strand.
TTCCAAGGTGCCATCATATCTATCATATCACCATAGTATCATCAGGGTTGGAAGAGACCTCACAGATCGTCAAGTCCAACCCTTCACCACAGAGCTCAAGGCTAGACCATGGCACCAAGTGCCACGTCCAATCCTGCCTTGAACAGCTCCAGGGACGGCGACTCCACCACCTCCCTGGGCAGCCCATTCCAGTGGCCAATGACTCTCTCAGTGAAGAACTTTCTCCTCACCTCGAGCTAGGGTAAGTTTCATTCCTTATTTTCCCTGCTCTCCTAATTAAGAACCTTTTGATTATAACTCTTCTTTTGGAAGAAATATTTAGTATCCTGTATCTGGCTGGCTTACAACTTAAAATGCGTGTTCTTTGGTTACAGTCAAGGAAGGAATTTCTTCTTGCCACAGCACTGATACGAAGTTTGTTTTAAATCCAGAAAGATTCTCTTAGAATCATGAAAACTGGTATTAAAATTTATGGTTAGATATTGCTGATTGTGATTGAAAATCACTTCATTAAATTACAGTGCCGAGAGATGAAGGACATCTTGCAGCAATGAAAATGGTTGCAAATTTAATTAAAACATTAAATTATTGTTGGAATAAAGGTCATAATCATAAAATGTAATTGAAGGGAGTACATTAGCATGCACCCTAAGGTATCCTTTCTATTTCAAAATATATATTACATATTTGACATTTAAGGAGGAAATAGGTACCATTTTATCTGGATGGATGAACTACGATGGTGAGAATTGTTATACATAATACAATTTAAGAGCCCAATTCTTCAAAAAATCATTTGCTCCTTGCATAGGTGCAACACACTATTTTTATGTCTCTGACTGAGAAAATTCACCTTCTTATTTATTGAACATCACAGACCTGCACAGAGAGGAGGACGTTGTGTCATACACCAAGGCTTTATCTCTGTGGAAAAAGTATAACTTACACTACTGACTTCAAAGAGTATTCCTGTTTGATTCTGGTTACATTTACAATTATGTCTACTCTTTACCACTGCATTTTCTCTCCCTTGCAGCAGATTAGGGAGGCAAACAGTGCATAGTAATAGAAATAGAAGCTGCACGAACAGACATCTGTGAAACTGGTACTAAAAGTATACTGATAATGCTGCTACAGGATTGTTGTCTCCTCATGTCCTGAGGAGTTCTTTTTCTAACCAGAAAGTACCCCAGAATTGAATAAAATGTCTTCTTAACAATTTCTTTCAAATACTGAACAATAATCACTGAATTCAGAATTCAGGCAGTGACTTTTGAAATATTCTGCACCTCTTGCACTTCCTGCATGTACTAAGATACCTTTTTGAAAGATATCTGTTTGAAATCATAGAATCCGAATCAACCAGTTGGAAGACATCACCCAGATCATCCAGGCCAACCTATCACCCAGCCCTGTCCAATCAACCAGATCATGGCACTAAGTGCCTCATCCAGTCTTTTATTGAACAACTCCAGGGACAGCGACTCCACCACCTCCCTGGGCAACCCATTCCAAAGTTAAATCACTCTCTCTGGAAAGGACTTCCTCCTACCATCCAGCCTATACCTCTGTTGGCACAACCTGAGCCTGTGTCCCCTTGTTCTGTTGCTGGCTGCCTGGGAGAAGAAACCAACCCCCAACTGGTTACAGCCTTCCTTCAGGTAGTTGTAGACCACAATGAGGTCACCCTTGAGACTCTTCTTCTCCAGGCTAAACAACCCCAGCTCACTCAGCCTCTCCTCATAGGGTTTGTGTTCCAGGCCCCTCATCAGATTTGTTGCCCTTCTCTGGACACAAGTATCTCAGAGGGGAAAATCACTTACATCTTAATATACACATGCACACTGATATATGTATTTTAATACATATTTGGAAAGAAAGTCAGGTAATCCAAGCTGGATTTTAGGAATGATTATGATGACAAATTAACGCTACAGATTGAATTGCTTTATTGGCTTTTGCAAATCAGTTCAGTTCTCTAGTTGTCTCTAGATTTAAGAATGGAAAGTAGAAGCTGATACAAAGAAAAAGTCATTCTACTGAATAACAGTGGTATAAATACTGCAATACAAATGTGTGCAGATGTATTCATTCAATACAACAGGAGATTTTCACTTGCCAGAACAATCATCAATTTCTTCATCAAAATGCCTCAGTATGCATCTCATTCATACTCTAAAATAGACCTCTCAGAATAAAAATGTATGTTTTGAAAGTAATAAATGTAGTCTGGGGAGGGAGTTAAGCCATCTTCTGTTTTTTTTTACAACAATTGGAGTAGGATGTTTTCATAGAATCAGTCAGAGTTGGAAGGGATGACAAGGATCATCTAGTTCCATCCCTCCCTGCCATGGGCAGGGACACCCTACCCTAGATCAGGCTGCCCAGAGCCTCATCCAGCCTGGCCTTAAACTCCTCCAGGGATGGGCCCTCAACTGCCTCCCTGGGCAATGCATTTCAGAGTCTCACTGCTCTCATGGTGAAGAACTTCCTCCTCACATCCACTCTGAACCTACCCATCTCCATCTTTGCTCCATTCCCCCTAGTCCTGTCACTCCTTGATATCCTAAAAAGTCCCTCCCCAGCTTTTCTGTAGGCCCCCTTCAGATACTGAAAGGCCACAATAAGGTGACCTCAGAGCCTCCTCCTCCCCAGACTGAACAGCCCCAACTCTTTCAGTCTGTCCTCATAGGAGAGGTGCTCCAGCCCTCTGATCATCCTTGTGGCCCTTCTCTGGACATGCTCCAGCACATCCACATCCAGCACATTTTATTGAATAAAAAAATACCCAACACTTGCAGCTTGTTTGTTAATTTAAGCAGCACACAGAATCTTAGTCATGTCTAAAGTCTGTAACCATATGGGAAGGTATCTAATTAAGGTTACCACAGCAATATAAAATATTACTGGTAAAATGCTAAAAGGTTTATCTTTGAAACATAGCATAGCCAAATCTGCATGTGAAATGAACAGATGTTAGATGTGTCAGAAGTAATTATGCCCTTCTGTTTTCTTCTGTTGGGCCAGTGAAAAAAATCCATATAGAAATGCTTACAATTAATTAATCAGTAGGTGAACATTAAAGCAAAAGATAGAAGAGCAGGATATAATTAATACTATCTGATAACTTTGAGTGTGATATGAGGAGCATTTGATTTCAACTATGAACATTTTATAGGCAAAGATTCTTAAGCTTAAACATATTTCTTAGACTATAACAGGGGCAAATGCAATTGAAGAAAAGGAAATTTGTACTGGATTTATCAGCCGCCCACAACTGCTGGATAATTATACACTGAAGCCATCACTATGAATGTGACACAACATGTATTGTTTGCACACACAATACCTGGAGTAGTGCTGGTCAGTGCATGGGGAATATTGCAGTTCTTAGCAATGCACAACAGATTCACTCATTGGCAATGGGTCTAATCCGTAACGGCAACGTCAGCCTCGTTCCTCGTGGAAAGAGCTGCTTACAAATTGTATGTACATAGAGTAAATATGTTGTATTTGTTCCCTTGGAAAAGTCTGTCACGCCTTGGATAGCATCATTTTAATTAATCTTGGGCAAAAATCCTTTCCCTAGTGGTCTGGCATTTGTTTGTGGGCATTGCAGCACATCATTTTACACTGTGGAAATAAATAACAACCATACACAGCTTTTCTTTTAAATAACCAAATGACTCTTAAGAATCTTAAATAGAGGTAGAAATCTCCTAAATCTTTCTTAGTCACCATCATCTTTCATTGCTGTTTCACATGGTCTCCAGACATAATTTCATACTGACCTGTTGCATCAAAGCCATTAGAGGAGCAGTAGCAGACTGCTCAGATGGCTTTTTCTCATCTGTTAGTTTATATCATCAGTATCACCTGGAGACCTGCTGCCAAGAGGATTAGCTGGCAAAACACATTTTAAAAACTAAGGTTTTTGAAAGTTAAAATTTACTTCTATTATATGTTCTCTTTTTTCCTCTTTCAGTCAGTAGCAAAGGCTTTTTTTGTCTCTCTTGTTTCACTTTTTCCTTGTTTCCCCATGCTTTCTTACATTTAAATGCATTCCTTTATTAGCAAAAATCTTTAATAATGTAATCAAAGAGTAGCAGCCAGAACCTGACGAATGTAGATACAGATATTAGATACTTAGATGCAGATACTTACATATAGACACTTAGAAATATGATAAGAATTCTGTTCCTCAAACTGAATTTTAAGATCCATAAAATGCTATTTTTGTATTCAATTGCTTTGAGGCTGTTTCTGAATCCTTCATTATTTCCCTTCTAGAGAGTTATTCAAATTAGATTACCAGATTTGATCTCCAGGATCCCTGGTGTGTGAGTGAAAGCTAGAATCTGGCTGTTTTGGCAAATGCCTGTTCTCAGCAAACACTTCAGTGAGTCTCCAGTAACCCTTCATAAGAGTGCCAGTGACGTTATTTAAGTAGGGAGCTCTGTTCTGTGGTCTTGATTACTACTCTAAATCCATACATACATCCTGAAAGCTAACAAGGATGGAGACCACTGCATGATATGTGTGCAGTTGTATCCTGCAGTGCTGTGTTTTCTATAGCCAGCCAATCTTATTATTTTCTTTCTCTTCCCTTAAATTAACCATTTAAGAAAGAAAGAAAAAACACTGAACCCTGTTAGATGTGCATCTTGGGTTTTGTCATTTCAAAGGCAGTCATCATGAATTATTTAATACCTTCTGCTTTAAAAGCTGAAATAACAAGATAAATTGGATTATATTCTTACTGTTTGAAACATCAGAAAGAAATATGATGGGAAAATTAATAACTGACATCTGTGTCCATTAAGGAAATGAGAAGGGATATATGGTATACTGACAAAACATTTTTTAAGACCTCTGGAGCTCCACTCTGAGCCATGACGCTGCAGTGAAGAAAGCAGTGAAGAAAAAAAAAGATATATATACATAGATCAAATAGAAAAAGAGTAAAAAGCAGAAACTTTAAGACCACTGAAGACAGAAATGGCATTGGGTGGCACCAATAAGTTCAGAGAATCTGAGAAAAACGAGAAGTATAACAGAGAAAGTTGCAGGTCTTCTAAATGAACTAAATGACACAAAAAAACAAAAATGAAGCATTGTTCATGTTTCTGTTGCTCACATAAGGAGAATTTCTACTTGCTAAATAGTTTCTTTTCATTCTGTTTCTCAGTGCCCTATATCATAGAATCAACCAGGTTGGAAGAGACCTCCAAGATCATCCAGTCCAACCTATCACCCAGCCCTATCCAGTCAACTAGACCATGGCACTAAGTGCCTCATCCAGGCTTTTCCTGAACACCCCCAGGGATGGTGACTCCACCACCTCTCTGGGCAGCCCATTCCAATTTCAATCACTCTAGCTATGAAGAACTTCCTCCTAACATCCAGCCTATAACTCCCCTGGCACAACTTGAGACTGTGTCCCCTTGTCCTATTGCTGGTTGTCTGGGAGAATCTGTTAATTATCACTGTTCTCATTGTGACAGAGGCATTCTAGAACAGGTAAGACATGAAACTTCCAGAGAAAGTAAAGGATTGATATTGTTGGCTCATTTTTTTGCCAATTGCTGATGAAATCTCAACAGTTTATTGCTAAGCAAGAGAAGGTTGTCCTTAATTACAGCAATGAAAGTTACTTTTCTACCCCAGGTTTTTTCAGGTTATACTTTTCTATTTTCTCTGAATCAATCAGTATAAGACAGGCTTATGGAAATCAAAATAGTCTCAGAGGAACTGCTGAAAGAAATTGACAAAATTGAGGTAGAGATTAGCAAAACCAGATTTCAAAATTATAACAGTTCCCTTTAGTGTGGAATAAAAGTCTTGGCTCAGAAAGAATTTAGGGGGAAAATGAAGCATGATGGGTCTCGTAATCTGGTTTCTATGACTCTGGGGGGGATTCTGATCTATGGTAGTTTGTTATTCTGCTAGAAAAACACAGTGTGAGAGTTTCCTACGTTGAATTAGTGGTAGAATTCTGTTCTCTTAGATGTGAGGCAAATGGACCACAGCACATAACCAGTTCCCCAACACAGCCAATTTTTATGGCATTAGGGCAATTTCTTGAACTTGAAATGCACTTCAGCCTTAATTACAAAACACCCAACAGCTACTTCGTCTGTGTGAATCTGAGGCATAAAAGTGCCAGATCCTTTAAAAGCAGGAAGAAAAAAATACAGAGGGGCAAGAGATGCACAGACTGTCAAAGAGAAAGACAGCTAAACTTTTACTTGGTGTTTCTAAATACTTCATAAAGCTCCTCAGAACTGACATAAAGGCTGTTGTTAAGGAATGAAAACAGAGAAGGAAAGGGCAAAAGCTGGTGGCAGGTAGGGAATTGAGAGAGTGATGTTTTTTGGTGGGGGTTCAGTGAATTGCCAGGTTGAATTTTAGGAAAACCTTGCAAAGGCTGCAGTGAAGCATTTAATGTAATACAGACTTTTGAATGCTGGCAAAGAAAAAATCAGGATACCTTGAAGAGCAATGTCATTACCTCAAAGTTAACAGTGATTAAAATTTTCCCAGGCTTTTTATTTTCTCTTTCTCATCATTGGCTTTTTCCCTTCTAACTCTTCATTCGTTTTCAGTCTGCTGTTAAACAGCTTTATCAAACGAAGGCTGTGTGACTATGTAATGAGAATGTGTCCAATAAAAATGCTTTCAATTACATTTTAAAACTGCAAAATATTAAATTACTGCTGTATGAGGATACCCTGTTGAACACCCTGAGATTACAAGAGAGGTCATTATGTTTCTCTATCACATGACTTTGTAATATAATAGCACAGTGTCACCTTAAGCATGATTTATGGAAAGTGTTGCAGTGAACAAACTAATTTTTCATTTCTAAAGCCCTGCAATCAATGAAACAGTTGATACAAAGTAAGAAACAGTCTAAGTTTTCATTTCTTTATTTGGATTGCTACTAGAACTTTTAAAAGATAAAAAAATCATTCAGAAAATGGGATCTGGTTTTCACTGTGATTTATGACATTCTTAAACTTCTCCTCATTGCAGCTATATTCATATAAGTGCTAGTTTCATTAACCTTTTTATTCTCAGCCACTGGGAAAAAAATGGGTTGATGGAGAATTACTGAGTTGCAGCACATGCGAGTTTAGCTGCTTGTTTTATAATTCCCATGACACCTTAGAGGAATTAGTGTTCCAATGCAGTTAAGTTCCCTTTGTAAAAGACATTTAGATGCTCAGAAAGCAATGGGGCAGATGTGCCAAATCACTTGGGTTTGGAAATCTTGCCCAAATCTATCTGTAGTCACGTCTCCAATTTATTGACTCAGTTTTTCTTAACCACTAGGATTACAGAACTTCCAAGGAGGGTATGTCCAGCACAGGTCATAGTGGCACACATACTGAGGCACAGAATCATAGAATCATAGAATCAACCAGGTTGGAAGAGACCCCCAAGATCATCCAGTCCAACCTAGCACCCAGCCCTATCCAGTCAACCAGACCATGGCACTAAGTGCCCCATCTTCAACACCCCCAGGGATGGTGACTCCACCACCTTTCTGGGCAGCCCATTCCAATTTCAATCGCTCTCGCTATGAAGAACTTCCTCCTAACATCCAGCCTATACTTCCCCTGGCACAACTTGAGACTGTGTCCCCTTGTCCTATTGCTGGTTGCCTGGCAGAAGAGACCAACCCCCACCCGACTACAACCTCCCTTAAGGTAGTTGTAGACAGCAATGAGGTCACCCCTGAGCCTCCTCTTCTCCAGGCTAAACAACCCCAGCTCCCTCAGCCTCTCCTCATGGGGTTTGTGTTCCAGGCCTTTCACCATCTTTGTCGCCCTTCTCTGGACACGTTCCAGCACCTCAACATCTCTCTTGAATTGAGGAGCCCAGAACTGGACACAGTACTCAAGGTGTGGCCTGACCAGTGCTGAGTACAGGGGCAGAATAACCTCCCTCATCCTACTGGCCACACTGTTCCTGATACAGGCCAGGATGTCATTGGCTGTCTTGGCCACCTGGGCACACTGCTGGCTCATCTTCAGCTTACTCACTACCAGCAACCCCAGGTCCCTTCCTGCCTGGCTGCTCTCCAGCCACTCTGTCCCCAGCCTGTAGCACTGCTTGGGGTTGTTGTGGCCAAAGTGCAGAGCCCTGCACTTGGCCTTGTTAAATCACTTTTCTCTTAGACTAGGGCCACTAGTCTAAGACAAAAGCAGCCTGAAATTGTTGCAGGATATATTTTCTTATGTCTTAAAAACTACATCTTGTTGTGTGCCCTAAAATATACCAGTTACACTTAAGGTTATTTCCTTCCCAATGCAGTAAAGGTGGACATCTTGTCCTGCAGTATGATGGTTTAGGCATTACCTGCTCCCCCTCACTTAAGAAAATCACCCAGACTAGACCCAGCAGCTGGAAATTAAAGAATGAAGCTATATTTACAGCTTAGCACAACATACAAGCAGATATTTACAATATATACAGCTATATACAGAAATATAAAAGTTAAAAAGTAATACAGAAACTCAACATCCCTTCCAGAGACCAGAGTCCCCAGAAGTGGCTCTCAACCACTCTTCCACCTCCTTTCCACCCTTCTATCTTATCCCAGACTTTGCCTTACATTCAAGGTGAGTTTGGCGAATTGGTCAGAGGGTTAGGAAGCAAAGTATTAGTTACACAGACAGCAGGTTAGAAAGAGAAGGGCATGCAGCCAAAGCCAGAGAGCAACTCTGTTATCTATGCTTGTGTTCTTGTTTTTATACATCTCAGCAAGCCTATGAGTGAAGTCGACATCACTACTGTTTTCTTTTCACAGCCTATAATCTAATTCCTATCACTAAAATATCCCAGCTAGGCTCAAACTAGCACATGCAGCATCATCTAACAAGACTCAGTCACACAGTGCACATAGGGTCCTCTAGCAGGCCAAGACCTCCTTGGTCAAGATCAGGGTCTTGTTAGTAATTAAATAGTTGTGTACTTGGTTCAGATCATCAATGAGCATTAGAGAAGTAACCAAGTGAACTTCACTGCAAACATGCATTATAATTCCATTGTAAAGATGCAATATGATGATAGTTCCATAATGGAGCACTAGACCAAGCTCTATAGTTTCTTCATCTTTCCACCACTTGAAGTGCATCTGCCAAAGAAAGACTCATGTGTATGTGAATTTGGAGCTCTCCATAGTGGGCAGGTCACTTTACAAAGTTCTTTCCCTTTAGCCTAGGTTTGGAGCTTCCCATACTGGTGGAGGGACTTTCAGCTTTCAAGCATCAGCCTAATAATGTAGTTTTCAAGAGCATATTTTACTTCTTACACATTTTTCTGGTGTCACAGAACACCATATTCCTGCTGACAGATGGAAGGGATGGTTAACCAGGACTAAATTAGCTTTTAAGAGTAAATCTGTTTCGTTCTGGTTCACAGATTTTGCAGTCTTATAGTTTGGAATTTAAAGGGAGATTAAAAGGAATTATTTTTGAATATGCAATTGTTGTTTGATGGGGGAAGCAAAGCAGAGAGAAAGTCCAGTTGTTCTTGTGGAGGGTGAGATATTTTGAAGAAATGCTTTGTTGTATTCCTAATTGCTTCTTTATTATGTTTTAATTATTATAAGAAGGCCTGCAGCCACACTCCTGGAGTCATGGAAGATAATGGCAGGGACTGGAAGGAAGAACTGCTCATCATAAGTGAAGATCAGGTTTGTGATCACCTGAAGAACCTGAAAGAGTTCAAGTCCATGGGACCGGCTGGGATACAGCCACGGGTACTGAGAGAACTGGCGGATGAGGTTGCTAAAGCCCTCTCTATTATATTCCAAAAGTCATGGCAGTCTGGTGAAGCCCTCACTGACTGGAAAAGAGGAAATATAACTCCCATTTTCAAATAGGGTAGGAAGGAGGAGCTGGGCAAATCCTGCCTGACAAACTTGGTGGCCTTCTATGAACAGGTCACAACATTAATAGATGAGGGGCGAGCAACTGATGTTGTTTACCTGGACCTGAGCAAGGCCTTTGACACTGTCCTGCACCACATTCTGGTCTCCAAGCTGGTGGAACATGGGTTTGATGGCTGGACCACTAGATGGATAAAGAACTGGCTTGATGGCCGCACCCAAAGAGTGGCTGTCAATGGGTCCATGTCTGAGTGGAGGCCAGAGACAAGCAGAGTCCCTCAGGGATCAGTCCTGGGACCAGTCTTGTTCAACATTTTTGTCAGTGGCATTGAGGGCACTCTCAGCAAGTTTTCTGACAACACCAAGCTGTGTGGTGCAGCAGACACATTGGAGGGCAGGGATGCCATCCAGAAGGACCTGGACAGGCTGGAGAGGTGGGCACAAGCCAACCTCATGAGGTTCAACAAGACTAAGTGCAAGGTCCTGCATCTGGGTCGAGTCGATCCCAAGCACAAATACAGGCTGGGCAGTGACAGCTTGAAGAGTGTTAATAAGGTGCTCCAGTCAGACCTACCTATACATTCCTATCCATGCTAGACCTCCTGAGATTAAAATTTATAAATCTGTGTTATTTGCACTAGGAACAATATGCCTCTCAGGCTGTGTAGGGCAAAAAAGTCAGGTTAGCAGGGCCTCTGATAACTGGTTTGCTTCCTGTAGCAACCAGCCTAAGGGAAAATATAACATGATATTTAAATTCCAAAGAACTTTCACTTCTGCAATGCTTTATTTGTATGATACATGAAGGACTGTACTATAACAACTATGCCTTTGATTTTTTTTTTTATTGAGCAACTCAGCTGTGATAACACAAACATCTGTTCTTTTCCTGATGCTAACATAGAAGGCAATAAATACACCTAGAAACTAACAATATGATAATTGCATATTAATTATTACCAACTTTCTAACACAGGGTTTGTAGGTTTTCTGTTAGGGGTTTTGGTTTTTTGGGTGTATGAGGTGTGATAGAATAGAACCACAAAAGAACAGAAAAAAACTAGGCTGGCTTCCTGGAGATCACACAGTCCAACCTGTGCAAAGCAGAGCCAGCTAGATCAGATTGCTCACAACCTTGTCTAGTCAAGTCATAAATATCTCCAAGGATGAAAAGCTCTCAACTTCCCTGGACAAATTGTTCCAGTGTTTTACTAGCTCCAATGTGAAAAACTGAGCATTTATTTTCAGGAATCGTATTGGGTATGAGGTGAACTGGGAGAAAAACGACTTGATAGTTCTAATAAAAGAAACTGGGGGGGGGGATAATAATGACAGCTTGTTTTAAAGCCATGTACTATAACTTAAAACACAGAAATCACATGCCCAGTGTAACTTTTGAAATTAGAACTCTACAAAGGTTTGCTTGGAGAATAAATATTGTTATTGACATGAATTCAGAAGGAGGAATAAACTGAGCGAGCTGACAACATGGGAAATATCACAGACAGAACCACAGAATGTCAGGGGCTAGAAGGGACCTCAAAAGATCATCTAGTCCAGTCCCCCTGCCAGAGCAGGATCACCTATGCTAGATCCCACAGGAACGCATCCAGGTGGGTTTTGAATATCTCCAGAGAGGGAGACTCCACCACCTTCCTGGGCAGCCTGTTTCAGTGTTCTGTCACACTCACAGTCAAAAAAGTCCTCCTCATGTTTAAATGAAACTTCCTATGCCTCAACTTCCATCCATTGCCCCTTGTCCTGTCATCTGGCATCACTGAGTAGAGGCTGGCTCCATCCTTCTGGCACCCTTTACATAGTGATAAACATTGATGAGGTCATTTCTCAGTCTCCTCCTCTCCAAATGCAAGCTCCCTTGGTCTCTCCTCATAAGAAAGATGTTCCATTCCCTTAACCATCTTTGTGGCTCTGCACTGAACACTCTCAAGCTGTTCCATGTCCCTCTTGAACTGAGTGGCCCAGAACACAGTACTCCAGATGTGGCCTCACCAAGGCAGAGTAGAGGGGCAGGAGAACCTCTCTAGATCTACTAGCCCCAGCCCTTCTAATACACCCCAGAACGGAATTGGCCCTCCTGGCCACAAGAGCACACTGCTGGCTCATGGTCAACCTCCTATCAACTAGGATCCCCAAATCCTTTTCCCCTTCTCTGCCTTCCAAGAGGTGAGTCCCCAACCAATGCTGATACTTGGGGTTGTTCTTTTCCAGGTGCAAGACTCTACAGTTGTTCTTGTTGAATTTCATTCATTTTCTCCCTGCCCAACCCTCCAGCCTGTCCAAGTCTGGCTGAATGGCAGCACAGCCTTCTGGTGTGGCAGCCACTCCACACACTTTGGTGTCATCAGCAAACCTGCCGACAGTGCACTCTGTGCCTTCATCCAGGACACTGATGAATATATTGAACAGAACTGGTCCCACTACTGACCCCTGTGGGACCCCATTAGTCACAGGCCTCCAATTAGACTCCATCCCATTGACCACAACTCTCTGGCTTCTTTCCTTCAACCAGTTTCAAATCCACCTCACTACCTGATCAGCCAGACCACACTGCCTCAGTTTAACCAGAAGATCTAAACCGACAACAGGTTTACTCCAAGCATAAAAGGGTTTTTATATGAAATATTTGGCAGCTTCCCAGCAGGGGAAATAGAAATGCTACAATAATCTACTCAAATGTGATTTGACATTGAAAACAGGGAATACTGGAAATTGTCTGAGCCAGAGTGTCCAAGCAGTAAGGAAAGAGTACAGGTGTAAAGATACTTGCAATTAGAAGTACAAACCAAGTAAATCTGCCTGTGACCTTCGATTCATTACTACTGATTATCTTCATATTTCTCAATATAACATAACCATCTCTTAATTATATTTGTGCAGAAATGCATCTGAAGTTTGGACAAACTCACATGAATAAATTAGAAACCACATGAAAACCAAACTTCCTAAGAGAAGCACTGACAAAAGAACCACTCTGAGAGTGGTTCTGATGCAGTATCATGCCACCCAGCATAAGCTTTAAATTATACTTGATTACAACAATTATAACTTTTTACACAAAGCAATAATTTGATTGACAATTGCATGGAAGAGAAAAGGCAAACCTAGCAACATGGCACCTCCTGTTATTATAGCTGAATCCTTGCAAACAATACAACGTGTTTGAAAACTTTGCATTTATTGCCTGAAGGAAGCGTTGATGCAAATGAATCCAGTGACAAGGAGTCATTAAGTCCTCAACTCCTCCACATTTGTGGTCAAGGGAGGAATTATGGGTGCATACATGCACCCCATGGATCACAGCCATAATTTCTGAAAGGCTTAATGAAGGTTTTGTGACATCTTTTCTTAAATGATCTTGAATTTGAAAACATTTAAGTTATACTATTCCTTTGTGAGGCACATTGCCAGGTACCAAGGCAATCCCAAAAAGGAAATGTGGACAGGTAAAGAAAAAGAGCAGTGCTGGTTCTCTGCCAACAGAGAAATTTACAGCAGACAAAGGGGTAGATCTATGATACAAAACTCCAGATATTAGAAATGCAGTTTTATAAAGGTGGTAGATCTATGATACAAAACTCCAGATATTAGAAATGCAGTTTTATAAAGGTGGTAGATCTATGATACAAAACTCCAGATATTAGAAATGCAGTTTTATAAAGGTGGTAGATCTATGATACAAAACTCCAGATATTATAAAAGCAGTTTTATAAGGGTTCCTAATTTAGATTTTATGTCTACCTTATCTAATACTACTACTGCCGCTGCTAGTACTGCAAGTACTACAACAAGAGCAACAACTGCTGCTGCTACTACTAGGTAACTGCTATTACAGCAGTTTGAATAAAGAATTTCTGTTCTCTACTTTTCATGGTGTTTGGACTGTTAAGGCCAAAGGGAACAGGCTGTTTACAAGTCATATCAGATACCCTCTGACTGTATTGTTTTTAAGTGGTTCTATCTTAGAAGTTCAGTGCAAGACATCTGGGACAAGAGTACAGCTAAATCCAAGCTTTTGAGGAAAGAGTTACTGCAGAGAAAATGTGCACAGGAAGAGGGCCAAGAATATAGGTGTTGTTTGACAGCAAGACATACTCTCTGAGACAAAGTGCTTGCAATTTGTCTGCTATATTCAGTGTCTGAGTTCCTCTTGCCTCTGAATTACCAATTAAAAGTCACTTTTCATAATAAATCTCAAAGGCTTATGACAGCAAATGCCACATGCTTATAGCTAGCCTAATAAGCAAAATGCTAAAATAAATATGCTAGGTGACTTGCACTAAGCTTTCAGACTTGATAGCCTCCCTTCTGATGTCAGTATGCTCTGTCTAATTGGACGGTAACTCACCCTGCCTGACTGCTACTGTCCTAACTTTTGGTAGCCATTAACTCTGCCTTTCATTGTGGAGCTGTACTTTTCCTCAGTAGATGCCCATCGGGGCTGACAACCTCATAAACCTGAAGCAAAGGTCTTTCGAGACAAAATTGCACGTTACGGTCACACATCCTCATCACAGATGTGCTCAGTGCCATTTTCTAGTGGAGCTGGCATCTTCTGGGACACTAAATAATACTTTTGTTTGGCCTTATCCATGTCTCTATATATCTGCAAATTCTCCGTGACTCTGACATCTGCTTCTACTCAAAGCCAGTAATCTTGTTTTCAGTTTTCAGTTAAATGAAATGTCAGCAGGTGTCAACTCATGCTTCACTGGTGCAATCTTCTAATTTTGCTGAGCTAAATACAGATTGCTGTCTCATTCCACTGCCACCTTTATAGGTGCTTTATTATTTTGACACCATTCTCTACCAGGCTATTGGGAAAGGGGAACAGCAAACTAGAGATCCTATGTCTAAACCTGTATTTCACAGCAAACTGCTTCTTAAACGGTGCCCCACAGACTGACATTACAGACAGCCATCATTACTACGTCTGAGATGCCAAATCTGGTGTGCATGGTCATCTGTTTAACTGCAGTTGCTTTTTTTTCCTACGACTATCAAAGGAACTGGGATAAGAGTTTAAAGCAAATGCAGATACATTGCCATTCAACGTAACCAAATCTCTCTATCAGGCATTTGGGTTTGTTATGTCAGCAGTGTAGATGAGCTTTATGAATTTGGCCTTCATTTTTGGCACATGCAGTATGAATTTGGCCTTCATTTTTGGCATATGCAGTAGGTCCTGTCAGCTTCCTCAATACTCTTGGTCACCTGCACCCTTGGTATAAATTCTCTCTTGCTTGCCTCTTCAGTGTTTTTCATTCTCTAAAGCCTGTTTTGTACCATTATAATGTTTTCAAGCAGTCTTAGGAATCACTGTCATTTAAGCACAAGTTCCTCTCCCTTCCAGAGGAAGTGAGAGCTTCCTATTGATCGACTGTATGGGCTGGAAAATTGCTTTTGTGTCCTCTCTGTGCTAATAACCTAAATTGCCTTCTGCAGGATATCATCCTGGAAGCATAGCTTCAGCAACCAGTACCTTTCTTTGTGATAAAACCAGATAAGAATTTTAAATTCGACTGTTTTTCTCACTCTGAACTTGCCCTGACATGGTGCTGCCAAATGCCTTTAGGAATTCTGTCTGAAATCCTTAAATCTCTCCCAGATTTCTATCCATTTTGCAAATCATGTTTGCAATTAGAAAACAAAACTACAACGACGACGACAACAAAAGCCAGTCTCTGTTTTGAAGTGGTGGTTGTGAGGCAGCATTTGGCAATGGCAGGAGGTGGAACCCTAAGGCTAGACTTCAGGCCAAGTCCTGATCCTCAGTCTGAGTGTATTAAAATTCATTTGACATAGCAGTCATGGTATCTAAGCCAGTGGTCTCCACTTTTGATCTTAATGTTGTGTGCTGATTACTTCCTGAAGGTGTCTAACAGCAGCTTCATCTTGTGCTTGCCATCATGGTATTTGAAATTAAATGTGATTCTTTACCTTTTTAAAACTAACATCTCATCTCCCAGGGGCAGTTTTTGTTAAAACAACAGGCACAAATTTACCATTCACAAAACCCTCCACCCAGCAAAGTGGACATACTAGTTGTGAAACACCAGTAAAATCCAAAGCTTTTAGCACCTTTGGAATTACAGTTCTGAATCTCTCAAAGCTGCTAAGAGATTGGTTCATGTTATTTTATGTTTTTCTCAGACTAAAATATGATTCTTGTAGCCACTGATACTCTCTGGCAGCATTTCAGGGCAGGCAGGATTCTGACCTAACCTGAAAACATGTTGGGGGTGTGGGAGGTAAAAACACTTTGAACGGATTTGAACTATTTCTTCATGTAAGTACATCACAATCCTTCTGTTACCGGACAATGCAAAAGTTTTCTTTGAACATTTTGGCTTTGAGGAGTTTGTACACAAGCAGTGACTGACAGGTATCCCTAGTGGATTTTTTTAATTGTAACTAACATAAGGAAAAGGAAGAGATCTTGAAGTTCCTGCTGCAAAGCAGTTAAAGAGATTTACCAAACTTTTTTTCAACGGTCAGAGTTTTGTGATAGAATTTGGCTTAGGAGTCACTATGAGGATACGGTAAGTGGGTATCATTTCTTTCTTCTAAAGAATACTAAAGGAGACACAACAGAAGGTGTAGCTTATCTGATTTCATGGTCCCTGGGGTGCCGAGATGCTTTCCATTTGCAAGTGTTTGGTTTCACTGCTGAAGGTCAGCATTGCCTGCTTTGTGACCCTAGCCACTGTACAAAGCTTAGCTACCACACGGTGCTGTTGGAAGAAAAAAACAAATCAGTAACTGCAGAACTTGGGGATCTGTATTTTGGCAGGTTACACATTGCTCTGGAGAACACTGATGCTAAAACTTTAAAAACCATGCCAAAAAGTGATGAAACAGCCACTAAGAGACCTACTGTATTGGATCATTATGCAAATCATAAATATCTCTCGATAATTTTGCTCATCTGAGCTATTTGTAGCTAATATATCGCAGAAGAATAGGACAAGACAGCTTGCACCAGCTTCGCTGGCAGGTCCTTAGCTTTCCTGCCAAGGGTAGGCCAGCTGATAACATACACAACTAAACCTTCAGAGGAACACTGGGCTTCCATTTAGCTCTGAAGTCTGCTCTTTTCATTTCAGATTTAAAGATTTGTCTAATTTTTTTTAATGGTATTATCTAGTCTAATAGATGTTACCTTAATCTACAAGCTTTATCTCCCCTACATCCTTCAGACCAGCAAAGCTATAGCAAAGCAACTTTGAGGGATAAAAAAAAAAAATCTATGATTTTAAGAGTTTACAATTTGATTTCTCTGATCTTATTCTGTTCCCATGATAAAGTCTGTGCAATTTTACTCATGAGATTCTAAAATTAATTAAACACCTGTGTTCAAAAGTAGATTCTGGCTTGCTCAACAGTACTTGATGTAAGTATACCTAATATCTAAGTAGGTTATAAGCTTATTTTAACAAGTAATAAATGGTTCTTTACACAAGTATTTGAGTGGCAAGTTAGTTCAGATTTCTGACACTATCTTTATTCACATGCGAATTAACTGACAGTTACTCAAACGAATAAGAATTTGCCTCTTGAATAAGAGTTGTAAAATTAAGCTTAACTGTTCTCTTCCTTGTGTATTTTGTTAACTGATAATTTATCTTCCAAAAAATCATTATGAAGAACAAGCTACTTATGTCCCCTTTGAAGACTCCTTTTTAACACCACTACTCTCATATACTCCTGAGAGTTCCATCTGGATGCTCGTAACTATTAAGAATGACATTTTGGTCACCTAGCTGTTGAAATGAATAATCAGGTAGATTATTGAATTGTTTATGATCAGGTCTTGTAGTTTTATGACTCTGGAGATGCATTTATCTCTGTCATGCAAGGCTTATTACCAAGAGTATTTCAAAGTTCTAGCTGGTGAATAATCTACTCTATGAGCAATCAGTAGAAATAATAAGAGTGTGTCAGCTCATTTAATACACTGTTTCCTCTGTTTGTCTTGCTGATGGAAAATTTTAAAGGAAGATTCCACTTTCTTAATTAATCCATGAAGGTTTGGTCATAGGTCTGCCTTAAGCAGTGTAACTGAGGACAGGTTTATGTAAAAAGTGGAAAACACATAAATATCTTTGTATAAAAGTAACTACTGCGGCAACGACGGGCTTAAACAGCAGAGTAATATCTTCAGATAATCAGCTCAGACAAGTGCTATTTTACATGACACCTTGATGGACTTCCCCCTCAAGGAAAAGAGACAGTTGCCTTTGGATGAGTAAACTACAGTGATCATGCTGCTAATGGAACCGAGCATCGTTTCACTAGCAACCAGCTCCAGCTTCGTCCTGTCCTCAAACATCAAACAATTCAAAACACTATGGCAAAAGTCTGGTTTAGATATCAAATATCTCATACACAACACAGCAGGCAGCTCCTGCTATGATTCCCTTCTCTTATTCCCTTCCTGCCCACCCAAAAGGAGCACAATGAGTTTTAAAATGAATTATTTTATTTGGCATATTCAAGAGATTCTTGTTTCTATGAACAAGGCAGTGTAATTTAAGTGTGTGTGCTACTTAGTCTGCTGTTGAGATACCCTCAGAAGCACTTGGAGAGCACAGGCTACAGCTCTCTACCTTGTAAGATGGTTCTCCATGTAATCCCCCCAAAGTACTAGCCCAAGCCATATATACATACAAGCATCAGTGTCACTTGCCAAAGATTATGAGCAGTGAACCAACCATACAGTAGCTCTTTCACTGTGGTCACACTAAGACAATCATGACCCTTTGCATGCCATTTTTTTTTAATGAAAATAATCCCAAGCTCAAGCTGATAACAATGTGGCCATTTCTCCTGACTGTTCACCATATGCTGAGTTAGAAGCAGTGAGGCTTTCATAAGGGATTAAATATAATGTGTTTAGAGGATGCAAGATTAAGCTAACAGACTTGCCCAGCTCTCTGGTATAAGATCAGCCTGTTAGCAAAGACAGTTTCTAAAAGCACTGCTTCTTTCCTGAGCTAAGTCATTTCAAATATGAATGTATTTTAAATTAAATGTGCAAAGGCTAGCTGAAAAAGAAAGAAACCATTTCAGAGCCTCTATGCTTTTTCTTTTCTGAGAAACAAAACCCCAGTGTTGTATTTACATCTGCAGAAGAAAATATATCTGATTTGACCACCAAACATCATGTGCTTTGGCTGGTTAAAACTGATCTGCTGTCATGTGAATCCCTGAGATGGATTTTCACTGGCTTTTAGAAATGCATAGCTTCAAAAACATTTGGGCATGCTTTTTCTCTTTTCAAGTCCCATTTTTTCACAGCTTTATGTTGGATAATAGCAATCTGCACAGACCCAGAAGCTGATTAAACGCCGAGTCAGAATTCTCCTTAGCCAAGAATCAACAATGGAGGAAATTATTTGCATTGGTGAGCCAGTCTATGAAACACCAGTTTGAAACAAAAGGAGAAGATTTAAATTCACTTGCAAGGTCCAGTCCTTTGAGCTTGTTTGGGTAAATTGATTTTGTGTCATGAAATTTTCATTGCTTCTGGAAATAAGGAGAATAGTATGAATGTGAATTGCTTCATTCTTAGTTACAGACTATACCCATAGTATATTCTTTACTAGCTAAGTAAACATCAGCTGCAGCATTTTTAAGGGATGTATCTTAAAGACTTATTGATAAGTCATTTAACAAGTCTTGTCACTTTAGAAAGATCATTTCATCTGAGATCACTAAGATTTAAGAGGGGAGAAAATAATTACTTGGTTTGGTTTTTTTTTTGTTTTGTTTTCATCTTGAAATTTTAAATTGTTTACTATATAAGTATTTTTTACAGATGTGCAGCAAATAGAACTGGAGATTATTTTTTTTTTGCCTGGTATTATGATGTCAGTGTTAATTTTTACCTACTTAACTACATATAAAGTGTTTGACACCATATAGAAGTAGGCACAGGAGAAAATAGAAAGAGACAGGAGTGTCTCTTATGGAGCTAAACCGACCCCATAAAAGCTTGTTGATCCTATTCCTGTCCATAAAATCTCCAAAATGATCACCATTCCAGGTAGGTGGCAAGAATGCCCAGTAATTAGCCTTGGCATAACAAGACACAATAGGGTGATTGGTTTTTCCCCTTGCTAAAGAGTTTATGTGATTATTGATTGCTTCTTGCTCATTAAAACAGATTTATGTCCAGGAGGAAAGATCACTATCTAGATGGGAATCACAGTTTAGCAAGGTCTGAGTTAAGTTGCAAAGCTGTCTGTCCATCTGGGCTTCTCCTCTCCACACATCACACCCTGTTAGTGGAGCCATTTTCTACAGCAACAAACCTCTCTGGCCATTATTCTACCCATGCCAGAGTAGAGAGGAGAGTGGCAGAGAGCAGTCTTTGAAGCCACACCACGTTTTATTTTTGTTGTGCAAACACTGTAGCATTTCTCATTGAGCAAGATTAAGAGAATGTATCAGGCATACTTGGGGGATTTGTGGTGCTGCTGCTCTGCATCTCTAGTGAATAGATGCAACAGCCCCGAGCCCTTCAAAACTGCAAAGCACTAGTGATAATGAAATGCAGCACTGCACAAGGCTCTGCCTCCTATTACACTTCTACAGGCTAAAAAGGAAAGAAGGCCCCCGCAAACGCCAGCCTTCAGCATCAATTCATTAATGAGAACCAACAGGTTCAGCTTCCCTTTAAATGCAAAATTTATTGCAGCCTTAACTGTTGTACACTGGGCTAATGCATGTACGGTGCCCTGTTTATCACTGTCTAGCTCACAGAAATTATTTTCCCTGGAAAATTGAATTACCTTTGATAGGTGAAATTGTGGGTTCTGGATATCCTCTTGGCTACAGATGCAGAGTACAGTTGCCATTATTTTTCAGTCTCTTCTTTCTCTGATGACACAAACTGCAGTTACATACTTGTATTCATAGAGCACCTCTTCCTGCTGGAGTTGTGTATGTGGGAGAGCATGGCTGGTAAGAATAGTATCTGCTCTGCAGTCTTCATCATCCTTTACCTAAAGAGCAGAACAGTTACATGTGATCTTACGAAACATGGATAAAACCTGCTGGTAGCAGCCAAAGACAGCAAACTCCTGAGCACAAACAAACCCAGGCTTTTTTTCTGGGCTGTAAAGGAGATCTGCCCATCCAAATCATACATTTATCCAGTGGACTTTTCCATACCACTCTTCTTTCCCTAAAAACTGTAACTGTGACATCTTTACTGAACTGTGCACATCAACTCTTCTTGTATCTGGGTGTTCAGGCTTGGAGCTGAGAGTCCTCTACCCTGCCTCTGGTACTAGCAGCACGTCTGTATGTCTCCTCCTTCCTCTTATACTGCTTGTTACCTCTGCTAGCTCCTTAATTGCTGAACTGGGCATGACTACTACATCAAAAACTCTTAGAGGTGCATATAATAAGAAAGTGCATACACTAGCAACAATTGGTTTGCTTCACCTTCCACAAGAGTCTTTACTTTATACAGCATTTTTTTCTCTCCACAGCACTTTTCTCCTTTCCCCAGTAAATGTCTCTAGATGACTTAATTAGCCATTAAATACTTCAGTAATATTTTCATTGTTTTAAAGCAAGCAAACAGGAAACCTCAAACATTTTCTCCCAATAGCCTTTGGTTCAGAGTGGAGTGGCCCATAGATTCTGGTAACACCTCTGCAGTTCACTGGGCACGTTACTGATCAAAGAAGGCAGCTGTCATTCTGTCAGAATTACAGGTAAAAACATCTGGATTACAACAGATTTGCTTCCAGAAAATAGAATGAAACACCTCACACAGATGAGTCAGACTCAACCACTTGACAAGATCTCAGGCTGTTTGCACTGCATAGTATTTAGCTTACTTTTTACACCCAAATGCTATCTCATACACAATGTTTTAGTGAAAATTCTGCCAATCAATGATTTGGAATATTAATTGTATTACAGCAGTCCATAGCAACCAACCAAGAATAAGCTGAGCTAGACACTCCACAAATGCAGGTGAAAACCTCTACTTCCCATTAAAAGCACGAGAGATAAAGCTGACAACAAAAGGACTGGAACTGTGTTTACACAATCAAGTATCTATAGCTGCATATGCACATTTAATTTTCAACAGCAGCCTGCTGGAATTGCCTTAGAGAATCATAGAATGTATCGGGTTGGAAGGAACCCTGTCGTGGTAGGACTAATTGGCCCAAAATAGGCTTAATACATATCCTGACTTGCCCAGGCATGTTTTTCTGCTCCACCCAGGAAGCAAGTGCGGGAAAAGAACACAAAAGAACCTGGAGCCACTAAGGCTAAGGACTCTGGCCTGCCCAGACTTGTCTTGCTCCTGTGGTAAACAAGGTGCACATTTAGTTTAGCTTGTACCTGCCTTGTGCAAGGCCTGTGCTTTTCCCAAATTTGGGTGAAGCAAGCCTACGGCTTTGCCTAATGCGGTAAGGTTTGGCTAACTGCCATCCTGATCAGCTATTCTGTGTCCAAAGCGCAAATAATCTCAGCCCACATTGATAAAAGAGGTACACAGGTAAACCACGTGCTCTGCTGTGCTATTCGTGCCTGCTGCCTTTGCTTACTGCCTTATTCTTTGCCTGGAAACTCCACTGTCGCAAGTTTACCATGAACAGGCTCCAAATGCCTCCACGCAATCGGCCTGTGTGGCCAGTGTGACATCCTGCTGAGACTGCACATGGCAAGACATCCTGTGTACACCTGAAAGTCTTCCAGTGAAGACTAGAAGTGCTGGAGATACACAGATCGCCTAGAGGAACCAGGAGACAAGATCAGAGGTTGTCTGCCTCCTTTTCCCAGAAGACTGGGAAGAATTAAGTCTCGTAGACTGAATTTCCTGAAAGCGTTTGGACACTATCTGAGTCTGTGGCTAGCTCCATGAGTCAGGTAATAATAATTTTGTGAGTAAATACTTAAGAGCCTCTTTGTAAGCCTCCATTGCCTTCTGCCATAAGCACAAAGAGCTTCTTCACAGTATCACAGTATTACCAAGGTTGGAAGGGACCTCAAACAAAGAAATATTATGAGACTCAGATTCAGCAGGCTAAAATTTTTTAAACCAATTACCATTTATCTTACTGTTTCTTGATGACAATCTGTGGTTCTGGTGTGTTTGTCTTGCTCAAATTAAAAAGGGGTGGAATTTTTTTATTTGTTTTGACTTAGGGCGATTTGAGAGGGTTAAAGATGATTCAGAAGATTGAGCCTGTTGTTTTTCTTCAGTAGACACCACTTGTGAACTGATCTCTCTGTTTTCATTGCATTGTGGTTGTAGAGGTGGTTCAGGCAAAGGCATCACTTTGTGTCAGATTCATGGGTGTTTGCAAAACTCAACAAGGCAGATACTAATTGTTTTTGTATTATCATAGTATCATAGTATCATCAGGGTTGGAAGAGACCTCACAGATCATCAAGTCCAACCCGTTACCACAGAGCTCAAGGCTAGACCATGGCACCAAGTGCCACGTCCAATCCTGCCTTGAACAGCTCCAGGGACGGCGACTCCACCACCTCCCTGGGCAGCCCATTCCAGTAGCCAATGACTCTCTCAGTGAAGAACTTTCTCCTCACCTCAAGCCTAAATTTCCCCTGGCATAACTTGAGGCTGTGTCCTCTTGTTCTGGTGCTGGCTGCCTGAGAGAAGAGAGGAACCTCCTCCTGGCTACAACCACCCCTCAGGTAGTTGTAGACAGCAATAAGGTCTCCCCTGAGCCTCCTCTTCTCCAGGCTAAACAACCCCAGCTCCCTCAGCCTCTCCTCATAGGGCTTGTGCTCGAGGCCTCGCACCAGCCTCGTTGCCCTTCTCTGGACACGTTCAAGCATCTCAATGTCCCTCTTAAACTGGGGGGTCTAGAACTGGACACAGTACTCAAATTGAATTCTTGAATCCTTTTTGTGGGCAAGCGGCATACTGACTGCAAGCAGCATTTGACTACAGGAATCTTGTCTTCCAGTTCAACTAGTGTTTATATATTTTGCTGGTTATTACTAGATCTAGATATTATCCATAGAATGTTTCCATAACCATGTAAGAACCTAAATATTACTCAAATGAGTGGTCAAGGGTGGTGAGAGTTCTGCATAGCAAAATTAATAAACAATATTAATTTTGGGAAAAATATCATCTTGCGTTAATTAATTTTCCCCTTCGGAACAGACCCTCAAAAGTCATCTTGTCCACATCCCCTGCAGTGAGCAGTGACATCTCCAGGGTGCTCAGGGACCCATCAAGTTTGACCTTGAATGTCTCCAGGAATGGGGCCAACCACCCTGTGCAACCTGTTCCAGTGTTCCAGCACTCTCCTAGTAAAGAACTTCTTACTAGATCAGAAGACTTGACAGCTACTTCATGGGCAATTCCCGAAGTAGTGCTTTGCAAATTACATTTGGTTGCAATAGAAGGGTACAAAACCAAACCACTATTACAACTGTGTCCATGTATCTCCTCTCCAGGTTGAAGGAGATGTATCTGTAGTGAGGAACACTCCTGTTGCACTTCAAGTGCTTGTACTTAGACATGACTGAGACACTTGGCTCAGGAAAATTCTCATTTAGCAATATTGGGACTTGGTAACTTATTAACAACTTCTGTTTTCTACAAGCATGATGTTTGACAGGATGGCTGCTTCTTCTGCAAGAAAACCTTAAGCTCATATATGTTTGCATTATGATCACTTGGAAACTGCAAATAAAGCAAGTCCATGCCCTGATTGTTTTTTTTTTTTACAGCTAGCTGTTCAGACAAGCTTTGTACTGCAGTGCTTATCTCTCTCTTTTACAGATTCATGTCTTTAGTTGTGTCTCATTATGCAGCAGTACACTGCTGAATTGAGACTATGCACCTATTTGGGCTGATCTTTTGTTGTCTAACCTGCCTGAACCCTGTAATGTGTGAAACACAGCATGGCTGGTCTAGGGAGACTTTTTGTCAGAGTAGGGCTAGTGTAGCTTACATCAGCTTGTTCATCCACTGAAAAGGGACACCAAATCTCGCTTTGTTTTGTTCAGTAGTCATATTAAAACTGTTCAAAGGACTTGAACATTCAGATATAGTGTCTAAGAAGAAACAGCAGTTCTAATCCTGTTGCTTTTATTTCATACACTAAATAGTAAATTGCTTCTGGGGGGGAAAAAAGTGCTTTTGGCTTTTATCGCCTAATGAATTAGTCACTACAAGTAGGAAAGGCAATTTTATAGTATCTCGTAAAGTGTATTTTAAACAGGATTGTTATTAACTATTTTTAGTCTCTTTTCCAGACTGTTTTGAATGTTTTATCTGTGATATGAGATCTGAAATATTGAGCATATCGGGTGCCAGTGAATATTTCAGAAAACACAGACAAGCTCTTCTAGATTCACAATTTGCATAATTAAGCTGTCATAAAGTGGGAAAAGCCTCACCTGTCATTAGACTACGTCACAAGGGGGACACAGAAGTGACTCTGGTGGGATCTGCAGTAGTGAGGTCTGAAAGAAGGCACTGGAGAAAGAAGCAGTAGCGTGAATGTAGTAAAACCAAAAATAGGAAGCTGGCTGGCATATTGAAGAAGGGGTTCATGTTTCATCTAGTCAAAGTTCTAAGCAGTTAGGCTGACTTGGCAGCTGAATGGTATAGATTAGAGAGCTCTCTATGTAGCTGTCAAGCTGAAGGATTTAAGGTAGGATTCAAGAAAGTGTTTCAATCAGATAAGCAAATTCTTGTCTGAAGGGGAAACTGACAGAAAGGTCTCTCATAGGTGGACGCAGATTGTACGGCAGAGCACAATTCTTAATTTGAGGGAAGTAAATGTTACCCCATGCTTTTTATGCCTAGAGCATTTTCATCTGTTTTGTTGTTTCTAATGAACATTATTATAATAGTAACATTTAAAACTACAATTTTATTTTCACGTACCAATGAGTCAGTCATGGCTACACGGAAGTCCTGACCTGACACATTATTGAGCCTCACAAAGTCCTTCTACCTTAGCAGCAAGAGCTTTCCAGGTGTAGGCTGTCCCAGGAAGACGTTTACCACTGTCAGACACAAGGTAAGCATTTTTGGAGGGAAGGTTTTATCAGCAAGCTGACATTATGGAGTTGGAAGGATTCTCTGAGCAGAGAGACTGATAACAGACAAAGGGTAAAGCATGGATTTAGGAATGTAAAAACAGCAAATGCCTTCAACATCGACATTTCCTGATCATCCAAAATTTAGTTTGCCTGCATGGACAGGAAAATATATAAGAGAAAACAAATAAAAATGTTTTGGTGTAATTTACTGTTTAAGAAACTCCTTACAAGCATGCTAGAGGTGGTGTTAATAAAAAACCCTGCTGCCTTGTAAGGCTGTACAAAACTGTGATCCTTATGGCAAAGATCAGGCCTAGTGGAGAAGCTGAAATGCAATGCCACTGCACAATGCATTTGTGAAAACTAAACTATAACATGACATTAAATAAAATAACAGAATTAAAGCAGTTTTAGTATTAAAATAACACAAGTGACCTCACAGGAGGCTAGAGAAGCACACTGATCATAAATCTAAAAGGGCTTGTGAAACCTAATTTGAACAAGGGTCATATTGGATCAGCCCAAGCAGATGTCTAAAAGAGCAGCTGGAAGCAGACGTTTAAAAACATTAAAGTTAGTCCTCTACCTCACCATTTTGCACTACCTTGCTGAATAATGTCTTGGCAATTTATTGAGTCCCTTCAATGTATTTTTCTTCTTCTGATGAAAGTAATTCATAGAATGGTTTGGGCTGGAAAGAACCTTAAAGATCATTTGGTTTCAACTCCCTCGCCATAGGCAGGGGCACCTTCCATTAGGCCATGTTGCTCAAGGCCTCATCCAACCTGGCCTTGAACACCTCCAGCGAGGGGGCATCCATGACCTCCCTGGGCAGGTTGTTCCAGTGTTCTCCCCATCCTCAATGTAAAGAATTTCCTTCTAATACCCAGTCTAAATCTCCCTTCTTCCAGATGAAAGCCCTTGTCCCTTGTTCTACCACTACAAAAGTCCCTTCCCAGGTTTTGTAGAGCCTACTTCAGGTACTGGAAGGCCACCATAAGGTCTCCCTGGAGCTTTCTCCTCTTCAGGCTGAACAGCCCCAACTCTCTCAACCTGTCCCCACAGAGGAGGTGCTCCAGACATCTAGTGATCTTCATGATGTTCCTCTAATCTAATGGCATGTAAAGAGAAACAAGTTTCAGGAATTAGCAGGCACAGGCAAATCTTTAAAGCCTGTCTGTCTGCACTGCAGAACAGTATGGCAATAACCTTCCTGAAGCTTAGAGCTGCCTGACACAGCCTGCTGCTACATGATGTATGAGGTATAGGCTTCTTTTCATGCTAATCTGGTAAGAATCCCTTGATCTTGAATAGATAAAAGACATTGCAAGGTCTATCTTTTACTTTTATCTTCTCTGTCTATTATCCAGGTCTTTATCTCATAAGTCACCTTTGTCTTACCTGCTCCTTACCCCATAGCTTCTCTCTCGAAAGCACATTCACCAACAGCCTTCTCTTACAAAAAAATGATGACAGTCTCTTGACATCAAAAAAGAATGATTGTCATTCATCTGCTGTTTAGACATTCTTAAGTGGCCATACTTTTACTGTCTTGGAGACTCATTTTAAGGTCAATACCATGTGCAACTAATAACTTTCAGCTGAAGTTTAACTGACCAAAAAAAGATGGAGACTTTCCTGTGGAGGCTCAAGATGAAACATCAATTTCTTAAATGCACTAATCATTCCATGTGCCTCTGCTCCCTTGAGATCTACTCATTTTCTAAAACACCATGAGACAGGACTGCCTTTCTTTTTATGACCCAGAGGTTTTCCTTCCAGGAAATAATATCCTATGTATGATGCAGAAACAGAGAAAGTGGAAATCTTTTCAGACAAAATACTAAAAATTCCAGCTAAAGTCTGAATAACCCAAACTATTTTTCCCTGTAAAAAAAATCCACAGTTATTCCTGTAATTAAATGGGCTTCTCTTTCTGTAATATTGATTACTCTTACTTTTGAAGAGTAGTGATAACATACCACAGAAAACAGCTACTTCTGCATAGAAGAGTCTGAGATAGCCCCATATAGTCCCCATTGGTATGAGAACTACATTCTATACTCCATCTTTCCCTAGAGTTATGATATAGGCTTTTGATGATTGGAATGTAGGAATCTTCTGTTTATGCATTGAGAGCTTTTCTCTCAGCTCACACGAAATCTGATGAAGGATCTCCCAATTCAGTATGCCGAGCAGCTAAGCATTCAGATGTGCAAACTGTTGCTTCAAAAACCTAGTGGTCTGCAGTTCTACCTGCATCCCTCCTCATATTCCTACAGTGCCAATTCAGCACTGAAATGAAGTCTAATTTTATTAGTTGTGATGGACTTGCATGCAATATCCAGATTTACATATGAAAACACTTATCCTCCACTCATATTTTTCACCTCTTCCTAACAGCTGTTCTCCTAGGGAAGTTGAGTGATTTTCCTCATTTAATTCTGAGGGTAAATTGTATTAGGAAAGACAGGGAACTGTATATTGCAAACTGATTTCTGTTTAATTTTGCTTCTATGTGGGGGAAAAAAAATGACAGGACCGATGCCAACTAAACCCCTTTGAAGCCAAACTTAATCTGTTAAAAAATTTCCATAGGACATACGTTCTGTCCTAAACAAACTGGGATTAAGCAAAACTGTGCTCAAAACGGCATGTAGAAGTGGAACTTTGGGCCATGGTGGTGTTAGGTTGACAGTTGGACTCAATGACCTTAGAGGTCTTTTCCAACCCAAACAATTTTATGAAGTGTGCATAGTTAGGAATGTTACTTGAGCACTGAACTCTGCTCATTACTCATGTTTATCATACTATGACTGCTTTACATATTAAGAAGTAGCTACCTAAATTGGAAATCACACTGAAAAACAGTGCCATTGGTGAAAGAAGTCTATAATAATTTTTCTTTGTCTTGAAAATGAAACACAATAAAGGGGGAAAAGTGATAGCAGTATTCTTCCCGTGGGCAGTTTTTCTCATGAAGCCTTTAAAGCAATTAGGTGAAGAAGTAGTTGAAACAGACAAAAGCAGTTCTAAATATCTGGGTTTAGTTATTCAAAAGCAAGCTCTTAACAACAATGATGTTAAGTAGATGATACTGTTTAAACAAAGCAGGGCTTGGAGGATTTTAAGACAAAGATTTACATTAAATTGGAAACCAAGCAATGCCCTCAAAAGAAGATTTTTCATTGTCATTAATCAGGAATAGGATGGGATTTCCTAGTAATAAATGGTGATGCAAAATGGATTTTCCTGTCATGCTGCTAAATTCTGCCTGTTGCTGTCAATAGGATTAACTGGACGTTAAAAGCCTGAGGTGTTTACATCTGCATTATAAGACTTAAAAAAAAATAAATTGCCAATTCCTGAATGCAAAGGAGAAATGAGAGTTAATACAGGTCACTGTTTCAAACTAGAAAAATAGCACACTCAGAGCAATGAAATGAAGCAGACAATTGTATTGCTGAGAAAGCAACAGAGTATGCCTTTTATTTTCCACTTGGATAAGACATTTTTTATAAAGGAGAAAAAGTAGGCAGCATAGATGAAGCATCTACTTTTAATGGTATACAAAATCTCACCTTGGAACAAGTATGAATCCCTCAGACTGGTGTCAAAACACCACCCTTCCTTGTCTTAATAGTATGCTGAGGAGCTGCATGGTCCCAGAGCTGGACAGATGGGAGTAAATAATAAAAAAATAACTCCCAGTAGTAAACAGAAAGGTATTTTTGTAGTGTCACAGCAGACACAGATGTATAAACTAAAATGCATAAACACAAGAAGATCTGAGATGCCCTTTGGAACTACAACATATACTGTTGAGCCACAGATTGCTGAGTTGTTTTATACTCAGCTGGAAGAATTTTCAAAGGTAGTCAAATGTGCAAATGTAGAGATATGAAAAAGGCTCATTGGCAGCTTACAGATTGTGTAAGAAACTGAATTCTGTCCATGCTTCAGCATTTGCAGACAAATAGAACAACTGCAGAAGTGAGAAGAGGCAAATGATTCTGCAAAGTTAAGCACCTCTCTGGTTCCTGATGGAAACCAAGCAGGCACCAGATAAACATATATTCAGCTGGTAGGAAGGGACAGGAATTGCAAGGAATCTCAAAGAGACAATATGCACAAAAGATGTGGCACTATTATCATGAGTTTTTCTTTGCATTTGTGATTGTAGAAAAACAGCTGTATAAGAGTATGTGAGAGATGGGACCAGTAAAATGTTGGAGAACCTGGGGACTCCGAGTGAGTAATGGGAAGCCTAACTTAGGACAGGTCAAACAGAAGCTTCATTAACTACCGTCACAGTGAGAACATTTGGACAGCATCTGCTTCTCTGCTTCCCAGCTCTCTGACAGATGATAGCAGAGACAGAATCACATAATACTGGTCCCCTCCTCACCTCAAACATCCTCCAGTCCAAGCCTCAACCCAGCACTGAAGTGTCATCACTAAACTGTGTCCCTAAGCAACAGGTCCACACAGCGCATGAGCAGCTCCAGGGATGGTGACTCCTCCACTGCTCTAGGCAGACCATTCCAAGGTTTGAGAACCCTTTCCATGGAAGAAATATTTCCTACCGTTCAGCCCAAACTTGCCTTGGTGCAGCTTACAATAATTTCTTCTTGTCCTGCCACTTGACACCAAGGAGAAGAGGCTGGTCCCCTCCTCACTCCAAACACCCTTCAGGTAGTTGTAGAGCTCAATGGGGTCCTCAGCCTCTTCTCCAGACTGAACAACTCCAGCTTCCCTAAACACTCCTCATAGGCCAGGTGCTCCACGCCCTTCAGAAGCAGGGTAAGACTCCACCAGTCTCTTTGATGCACACTCCCTGATGCTTCTCAGTCTTCTCACCTGCTGTTGGAATTATTACTAAGTGGAGGAACTCCTCTACCTGGGCACATCTCCCACAGGTGAGCTCTATGCTGTCCTCCTACACCGATGCCACAGCTGAGCACACTGGAGCCTGATGTTTGTGCGCTTGCAGGCCTTTCCTTAAGCACAGTCTGCATCTACGGTAGTGGGAACAGCATCTGAGAAAACCACTACCTTCTGCCGGGTAGAGAGCATTGCTGGCGCATCGGGGCCCATCTCAGCGAGCGAGGCTCGCCTTGCCCGCGCCAACTGCGGCGCCCTTTATGCCCTGCGGGCGCTGAAGTACCCCCGGAGCGTCACGGCTCGTGCTTCGCTCGCCTCTGCCGTGAGGGGAGCCGGCGCCGCGCCGGGGCGGGACTTGAGCTCCTGTCGCGGTTTGGAAGGGAAAACAAACAGAACACCCAAAAAACATTGTCCGCCGAGTGGTTCTTGTTTCGCCGAACTGCCGCAGCGTCGGAGTGGGCGCTGGAGGCTGCTCTCGGCGGCTTTGCTCGCCGATCTGATTAGAGACTGTTCGAAGAACCCGCGGGGCCCGCGTCACTGCCCACACTTCACCCTTCTCTCTCGCCAGGGAGATGCAGCAGACCATTTTAGAGAACACCGAGGTGAGGACAAGCGGTCTGTACTGACTGGGGCAGGTATCCAGCCTCGGCGGGCCAGATTCGCTAAGCAGCTTGCTGTCGCACAAGAAGGAAGCAAACAGCAAATAGCGTGACAGTACGGAGCGATGGCACTCGAGGGAGCTTGCCGTGTTGGCACATCCGGTGTTAGCTCGGAAGTGAGGAGCTGGAAACAACTGCAAGCTGTTAGCTTTTGGGCAGCTCTCTCCCATGGTAAATATTTGTATCTTTACCACAAAGGGAAGTTAGAATACTCTGTCGCAGTCATGCTTTGCTGAACTGCAGTTAGAGTGCGGCTATCGCTAGTTAAGGCTGGTGTTGCAGTAATGTTATATACGTTACCTTGAGCTAATAATCTGCAGATACTGTCTAAAACACTACCTCAGCCACCAAAACCTTGGATTACTGCAGCAAAAAACATCATACATCAATACAGCAAAATTTAAGTACAACTAACAAATCAGGTTTTGACAGTAATAGATTACTTGATGCAGATGCTCTTATTAGCTGAAAAAGGCCTTAGTAGTTCCATTTCAACCACACTGCTTGACAAGCCTGTTGTAATTTTCATGCCACATGCTCACCTGCCAGCAGTCTCGAGCCTGTGCCACCAATTCCTAAACACTAGAACAAGATTAGCATTTGACCTTTAGGAAGTTAGCTTAGAATGCAAGTACATGTCCTAAAACTCACATAACTTGTCTTCTCTTGGCTGGAAACCACAAGAAGTCATACTGCAAACCACTACAGGCTCTAAACACAAGGAATGAGCACAGAGGCGTGCAGCTTAGAGCATGATTTACTTGTAGCAAAAATATTAAGCACTCTGCATGCACAGCACAATGCTTCCAGAAGGAAAAAATAATGAAGTGTTTAATAACATCAGCAAGGCATCTGAAATAATTAAACTGCCTCCTTCACAACTCTGAGGATGGATGGAATTGAAAGGAAAACCTTTATTTCCCATTTTTTAGAGAAAATAGCCCATTCTTTCACCTCAGTTGTTCTGCTGGAACAATGGTCTAAGTTTTGTTGCAAATTTTCTTTTGTTTGTTGTTTTCACTTGATAAAATAATCAATATAACTGACAGAGTGAAAAAAAAAGCTGTCAAAAAATACCCACCTATGTAATTGCCCCATCAGAAATGCCTTCCCCACACACACCTTTTTTTTTCTTTATTTTTAATGTGTGATTGGAGGCCTCCGAGATGTTTCTATCAGGAGTTTGCTTTCCCTGAACTGCCTCTGTAGCCAGTGGCGAGGACAGAAAAAAGTCCTCTAGAGAGCACTGCAGCACATAAATTCTGAATCGACTTTTGGAGGTCTCTTTCCCTTCTATTTTCAACAATCAGCACAGCCTTTGAATGTGTTAACTGGGAAAAGGTAGACCAATATGTAAGTTGTGAGCCAGCAAATTTGCTCCCATTTGTTTAAAAAGATTAAGTGATTCTCTAAACCGACTGGAAACCATTTTTTTCTTTCAAGCATTTCACTGATTCATAGTTTTGTTTGTTTGGGTTTTTTTTCCCCTAATATCAAGTAGACAGACCCAGTTTGGACAGCATCACTAGAATTTAGATATTTTGGGGTGTTGAGGAGATGAGGTTCTTTTTAAGGCTGAATTAGAAGTGGAATAAGGTTTTCATTACTCTAGTTTTGCAAGTAGTTTTTCAAGTTCACTTGCAAAACCAGAAAGCTAGAACACATTGTAAGATTTATCCCTGAAACGTTCTTGAATCTTTAATCAAAGATATCAACAGATACCACTTCTCTTTCATTTTAGAAAGAAACAGTCACTTATAAATACAACTGACATTGTAAATGCTTTGTGCTGTATCATTCAGCAGCCTGCTACTTTAGCAAGCAAAATGAGACATGACACAAGCAAAGTAACTCCATTAAAGGACAAAATATTTTCCGTGTTCTTGTGTTTAGAAATTATTTTAAAAGACAGAAAGAATCCTATTTGCATTTCATCTCTACTTTGCATTTCAGGTCTGTACTTTGCATCTGCCTAGATAACAAATGGACATTCTGAAAACAGAGAAGAAGGTAATTCAGTACACAATTGTTTACTCTAAATAACTAAGAGTCAAATGTTACGGTAGAAAAACAGCATCTTACTGAAGTGAGAAAATGTAACCCTAGCTGAATGATGTTGCCTGGTATGGTGGGGTAATTGTTGAAGGCAAGCTTCCAGGCTTTGTTATGATTAATGGAATTCCAGCCTTATGTACATATGATCAGATTATATTTAACATATTTAACATTTTCTGCAACGAGGAGTTGTCGCTTTGTTTTGATAGTTGCTTTTTTCAGCGGCAGAGAAAATAGCATTATTGTTGACATAATAACATTCTTGTTTTACTAACTTTATTAAAAGTAGCTCTGAAATAGAGGAGTTCATAAATACATAATTCAGATTAAATCGACCAAACATATCAAACTTTATAAATAGAACTTCCTCTTCCACTGGCAATTTCAGTTAATGACCCTTTTGTGCTGCTCAAAATAGTTGTTAAATTGGTGAGACATACACAATAAATTGAAATCCCACAGGGCTAATGTTATTCTGTCAGGGTTTTATGATTCAGGGTAAGAAAGGACCAGTGGTAACTATAGGTAACTCAATAAATTTGCAGGAATACCAGCTTAATCCATAATCTCTCTCCACCCTTAATTTACATAGATATATTAGCATTCATTTCTGTGTCTTAAGCCTTCCTTCACAAGGTCTGCTATTTTCATTAGTCATTCCTTTAAAAATGTCTCCATTTACTTGCTCCTTTTTACTCTCAGACACAGTGATCTTTTCCTCACCTTCCAGTTTCTTCCCACTGCAGCACATTGTGACCACCCGTCTTATTTATTTATTTTTACTGTACAATGACTTCCAGACTGGTTTCCAGATAGTGCTGTTCCCAGTCATTTGTCTGTTTGCTTTACAGCCACCTTGTAGGAAGACTATGTTTTTTTCTATTCAAATACTACTTTTTCCTTTAAACTGTCTTCTTTCTAAGGTAGCTTCAAGACTTGATGTGCCAAAAATTCATCATGAAAAAGCCTATGTAAATATTTTCAGGTTTATGACAATGTGACACATCTTTCAAGACTTATTGAGAGAACATTTAATTTTAAGTAACAGTGCAATAAGATGAAGGGTCTAGAAAACAAGACCTATGAGGAACAGCTGAGGGAGCTGGGGTTGTTTAGCACGGAGAAGAAAAGGCTGAGGGGGAGACATTTTTGATCTCTACAACTCCCTGAAAGGAGATTATAGTGAGCTGAGTATCAGCCTCTCTTTTCCTAAGTAACAGGTGTTAGGGCAAGAGCAAATGGTCTCAGTTTGCACCAGCAGATATTTAGGCTGGATGCTTGGAAGAGGGCAAGAGCAAATGGTCTCAGTTTGCACAAGCAGATATTTAGGCTGGATGCTTGGAAGATTTTCTTCACTGAAAGGGTCATCAAGAATTGGAACACGCTGCCCAGGGCAGTGATGAAGTCCCCATCCTTAGAAGTATTTCAAGCCATGTAGATGTGGTGCTGAAGAGCATGGTGGTAGACTTGGCAGTGCTGAGTTTACGGTAGGACCTTGGGATCTTAAAGGACTTTTCCAGCCTAAATCATTGTATAGTTCTACCATCCTGTGACTCTAAGGCCTTTTAACCCTACTTAATTCTATACTTCTACTGTATCACTCATGCCACAGAAATTTCTCTTGGGCTTTTCTATTGTTCCCAGTTTGTGATGAGTCCCTAAGTCATTACAAGATGACCTCACCAACACTAGGTGGGAAGAGTGAACCCCCAAATGTAGCAGTTTAATGTGCAGGAGTGAACATACCATTCTTTTTTTTCACTGTGGCAACATCTGCTTAGCTTAATGGAAAAGAAGCCACATGTAATTGAACTAATTTGGATCTCATAAACCAACTAACCTGATCTAACATCCTTACATTAATTAAGATGTAGCTCAAAAGGAGGGAGGGGAAAAGCCTAAAAGCAGCATCTCCTTGGCACCAACTGCTGATAGCCTTGAGTAATTCTCTTAAGCTTTTCCATCAACTGGGAAATTCCCATGGGTAAAGCATTCAGGCAAAATCACTCAATTGCAAGTTATAGAGAGTCACAAGGACACAAGTATTAAAATGTGCCTAGAAACAAAATCTGTAGAGTAGACATTGACATCAAATCACACTCCTGCTTCTACCCCTCAATAGCTAGCTGCAGAGTATGGTTGCAGAGTTCTCTAGGGTACTAATTAAAGGGTAATCTTCCAAAAGTCCTCCAACTACAGGTAGCACTCAAGATGCTGATTATCCAGGAAGGATAGTAAGGCAGATGTTAATCCTAACAAGAGAGACAAATGGTGGAGGGATAGAGAGAAATTAAGCTGAATAAAATTGTATCTAGCATGTAATTCTACTTCCTAGATATTTTAGTTCAGTTTCATAAGGATAACCCTCATTTTCATACTTTGTAATAAAAATATTTAAAGAATCCTTTAAGAGTTTAACTGGAAAGGTCTGGCCAAATTAATTATAAGGGGGAAAAAACAACGACAAAAAAAAACCCAAACTAATCAAAAAGCTCAAACAATATAACCTCCACAAAAACCTGTGAACTTTTCCTATTAAATATCTTGTAGACTCTCCCCTAGATAGCAAAATTTACTTTGTAGATACACCAATCCTTTGCAGTACTTCTCCCAGAGAAGCCTTTTGCCCATGCAAGTCACTACAAGTGAAAATTCTTCAGGGAAAAAAAAACATGTTTGAGTTTTGAAAGAATCTGCTAAATATCCGGATTTGTAATAATTTTTTCCTTTCATTTCACTCACCACCCACATCACACTCAAAATAACATTCATCAAGGAAGCTATTGTGGCATCAACTGTGAAATATCGATCTCTTAATTGTATATAAGCTTTTAAAAACATTCTTCCTGCCTGCAACAATTTAGGGGCTTGTTAAATAGAGATTAGGAAAGGAAGGATATTCTTGTATTTCAGAATTCATCCTTCCTGTAAAACTTCAGAGTTCTTTTCCTGGAACTGCTGCAGGCTTCGTTTGTGGTCTTGGAAAAGTCAGTCCTCATCACCCATGCAAATACTACTTTGTACCTTCTATCTCATCCAGAAGTAACATCCATCTAGATTTTAAGCTTATTGGGGGATAAATTGTCAATCATTATGCAGTGCTTAGAATTGTGGGGATGTTCTGTTACCTGAAGTATATAGGTGCTATTATAGAGTAAATAATAATAGCCCCCATAAAAATAACAGGAAAGGAATACCTACAGTGAACAGTACAATTTTCATAGCCTATGAAGCAAGCAGGCATCTTCCCTTGGCTGCCAGATACCTGCAATGACAAGTTTTAACAATTAGAAGAGCATTTCTTATTCTTCCTCTTCTGCTTACAGTTTGGTGCCTTGCAGATTCAAGTTTCTACTGTGCATTTTTAAAATTCATACCCAGCTGAACTATTAAAATAAATGGACACAGGCAGGCAGCACTTGGATACAAAATGAGTGAAACTGCATCATGAGACATCACTGTCATTTCACAGGCCAGCTACTTAGCTGGTATTAATTGGGGAGCTGCAGTGATTTGGACAGAGTGCTGCCACAGACGTGATGGGATTTGCCTCAGTAATTTCTGCTCATGAAACCAGATCCATTTTAAGAGTAAAAATTTGGGGGGTTTTAAACCCTTTTCTCATCTATTGACAAGCTTCTTTATTAGTTGCTAACTAGCTGGAGTTTGTTGATCTGTGTGTCTCATTTGAATACATTCATTATTTTACTGCCAGAAGAAACAAAATTAAACTTAATTAGAGGTCATGTCACCTCCAGCTCAAGTTAATTAAAAGCCTAATCAAACCTTTTGGGAAACAGTAGCCTGTCAGTGAAAAATGATAAGGGGAATAAAGCACACCATACTCACACCAAGGACAGTACTCTGATTGTTTTTTACCTTATACACAGACTTATTTTGCTGCAAAAAGAAACCCCTAGCACAGTAGACACCCTTCTACAATGCTCATACTAAATAAAAAGTTTTGCTTCAGTCCAGTAACCAATGCATATTGCAGGAAGAAATGCACGGATGATACCATGTGTCTTTATGCTTCCTAGCACATGGGTGCCAGTTAAATATAATTAGGTATTACAAGGTCAAATTTTCAACTTAACTGCATTTGAGAGAAGTATGAAAACCAGCTGGAGGTGTAACATAACTACAGCTAGCTAGCTAGCACTGACAGAGTGCAAAATTTGGCTGTGTATGTCAGGATACCTGTGTTCTTGAATTGCACTGACCTGCTGTGTGACCTAGGAAAGGCACTGCCTCACTGGCCATTTGGTTTGTCTATTTAAATCATCCTTTATCTGACAAAGCCATATCTCTTCCTCAAGTGAAGGCACAGTTCTTAAGTTGCTGATGCCCTGGTGTTAGATTGGTTCTTTCAGCACTGCCACCATCAATCTGAGATCAATATCATCCATAGGTGTAAAGACAGATATTTTTGCAGAAATGACAAAATGCTCACATGTGGTAATATTTACACTGAAAATATAATTACCTTCTGGTCACAAAATGTGTTGTTTCAGACTATCTTTGCTTCTCAGTAATACATTCTTTTCATTTGGTAGACTTACTGCTTCTGAACAGGGTTTGCAACTTCAGTCACAGTAACCAAGAGTTAGAAAATATTCTCTCTCTCCATGATATTGTCAGGCTTTTGAACAGATGGCAATTCCTGCTGATTTAGGGCAGGCTGCTTTCATTTGTACTGGTAAGGATTTTGTGGACCAGAGAGATTCCTTTTGTGACCATGAAGCCATCAACTCAGTAAAGCCCTCATCTCAACAGGTGTCTACTGTGTCCTTGTGAAGCCCCAGTCACTTCAGTGATTTATTATGCTCAAGACCCAGAGCCTCAGGTCATATTTGTCATTGTGTGCATGAGGAATATTCAGGAATATGGGAATATTTGCCTGTATTTCTGGAAGGAAGCACCAATCATTGCAAGTTGTCCTGAAATAATTTGCCTGAAAACATTGTCTTTAGAAATTGCTACTCTAAGTAGACAGAACTAAGGCTGTTCAGATCTAGCTAACAGAGCCCCAGCTCTTTGCAAGCAGCCAAATGCACCTTTTTGTTGTGCTGGTGTTTGTCATAATTGCTTGTTTTAACCTTAAGTGGGATGACTTATTTGAGTCACGGCAAGCATATTTAAGATACAGGCTAACATGGATTGAACCATGAATTTGAGCCTATGTCCTAGATCTAACTTCATATCAAAATAAAAAAGTGTTTCACTGAATGCTTATTTTTACTTCTTTTTTTTTTTTTTCCTCCAGTGCATTTTATAGTATTGAATGCAGCTCAGTGTTCCCATACAAAAATTTCTAACTCGGCACAATTAATTTTTCTATCTCATAAGCAGTGCACAGAGAGCAAAATACATATATTTGTGATATGGACAGAGGAATTGAGTGCACCCTCAGTAAGTTTGCAGATGACACCAAGCTGTGTGGCACAGCTGACTTGCTGGAGGGCAGGGATGCCATCCAGAGGGACCTGGACAGGCTGGAGAGGTGGGCCCAGGCCAACCTCATGACGTTTAACAAGGCCAAGTGTAAGGTCCTGCACCTGGGTCGGTGCAATCCCAGGCACAGATACAGGCTGGGTGATGAATGGCTGGAGAGCAGCCCTGAGGAGAAGGACCTGGGGGTCTGGGTCGACGAGAAGCTCAACATGAGCCGGCAGTGTGCACATGCAGCCCAGACAGCCAACCGAGTGCTGGGCTGCATCAAGAGAAGTGTGGCCAGCAGGGCAAGGGAGGTGATTCTCCCCCTTTACTCTGCTCTCGTCAGACCCCACCTGGAGTACTGTGTGCAGTTCTGGAGCCCCCAATACAAGAAGGACATGGAACTGCTGGAGCGGGTCCAGAGGAGAGCCACGAAGATGATCAGAGGGCTGGAGCACCTCTGCTATGAGGACAGGCTGAGAGAGTTGGGGCTCTTCAGCCTGGAGAAGAGAAGGCTTCGAGGAGACCTTAGAGTGGCTTTCCAGTATCTGAAGGGAGCCTACAGGAAAGCTGGGGAGGGACTATTTACACGGTCTAGTAATGTTAGGACGAGGGGGAATGGGTTTAAGCTGGAAGAGGGGAGATTCCGACTGGATGTTAGGAGGAAGTTCTTTACAGTGAGGGTGGTAAGACACTGGAACGGGTTGCCCAGGGAGGTTGTGGATGCTTCCTCCCTGGAGGCGTTTAAAGCCAGGCTGGATGAGGCCTTGAGCAGCCTGCTCTAGTGGGAGGTGTCCCTGCCTATGGCGGGGGGTTGGAGCTGGATGATCCTTGAGGTCCCTTCCAACCTAAACCATTCTATGATTCATTCTATGATTCTATTTTTGGGGTTTTGCTTTAGTTCAAGCTCTGCCTTCCAAAGATTACAAAGTGTGGAACAATTAAGTCAAGGGAAAGAAGACAGCAACATTAAATAATAATATCTAGCTTCTAGTATAAAACAGTCCAGAAGATGTCAGGAGAACTTAGTACCAGTCATCACTGCTGTAAGGAATCTACAAAGACAGACATTTCTCACAGGAGAAGTCTAATGAAGGAAAGTTCTACCAACAGATGCAGAAGATTGTCATGGCCAGTTGTTTCACATCACTGACAGCCTCATATAGCAGCTTCTTCCATCAGGAGCCCACAGATGAAATTTATAAAAGAGAGTTCTTTATTTTTCAATAAAAAAATGTTTGTTGGACTTAAAAAGAAGTCCTCGACAAAAAGCCACTAACAACAAACCTGAGATATTCAACATATGTTAATTGTCTGTATTTCTTTAATGCTCATTTTCTGAGTCCAGCAAGAAATTAATTTTAAGCCCAGCTGCTTCCTTGGGCATAACAAATAACATTCAATGTTAAACATGAAAACTCAAACTAATAGTTTGATATCATCCTTGTTGTGTCCTGGACGAGCTAGAATTAATAACAACTGAATCTAAACCGTGGTACCTGAGACACTTGTGCTGCTTGTCCTTAGCCTTTCTCCTTCCATCTGCAGAATGGCTGGGTGTTGAAGCTGAGCTAAGAAGGTGCTTTTCATCAGAACTTTTTGTGACAAGCTTTCAGAAATCATGTGTTCATTTCATAGATTCATAGAATGATTTGAGTGGTTAGGGACCTTAAAGATTATCTGGTTCCACCCCCCACCACCACCACGGACAGGAACACCTTCCACTAGACCAGGTTGCTCGAGGCTCTGTCTAACCTGACCTTGCACACTTACACAGAGGACCATCCACAACTTCCCTGGGCAACCTGTTCTAATGTCTCATCACCCTCACTGTAAAGAATTTTTTCTCTACTTTCTTTCAGGTTGAAGTTATTGCCCCTCATCCTATCACTATAGGCCGTTGTAAAAAGTCCCTCTGACTTTCTTGCTGGCCCCCTTCAGCTACTGGTAGGCCATTTCCATGTTCATCTAAAATGCAATCCAGAGGAAAATCTCAGAGCACTTAATTTTGAAATAAAAATCAAAATATTTAAAGATTGATTTAAAGCATTAGTCATGTCCTTCATATCTGTTTTGATTTGCTGTTTACATCATAGAATCATAGAATGGTTTAGTTTGGAAGGGACCTCAAGGATCATCCAGCTCCAACCCCCTGCCATAGGCAGGGACACCTCCCACTAGAGCAGGTTGCTCCAGGCCTCATCCAGCCTGGCTTTAAACGCCTCCAGGGAGGAAGCATCCACAACCTCCCTGGGCAACCCGTTCCAGTGTCTCACCACCCTCACTGTAAAGAACTTCCTCCTAACATCCAGTCTAAATGTCCCTTCCTCAAGCTTAAACCCATTCCCCCTCGTCCTGACATTACTAGACCTTGTAAATAGTCCCTCCCCAGCCTTCCTGTAGGCTCCCTTCAGATTCTGGAAAGCCACTCTAAGGTCTCCTCGAAGCCTTCTCTTCTCCAGGCTGAGAAGCCCCAACTCTCTCAGCCTGTCCCCATAGCAGAGGTGCTGCAGCCCTCTGATCATCTTTGTGGCTCTCCTCTGGACCTGCTCCAGCAGTTCCATATCCTTCTTGTGTTGGGGGCTCCAGAACTGCACACAGTACTCCAGGTGGAGTCTGACGAGAGCAGAGTAAAGGGGGAGAATGACCTCCCTTGCCATTTCCTGATGTACAGAATATTGTGACTACTCCTCAGAACTCCCTCTTAATGCTACCTGAAAGGCATTATCTACTGAGATGGAAATATGTTTCCTATTTGTGGACCAAATGAAACCACAAGTATGGATGCATATTCTTGAGTTGTCCCAGAGCAGACATTTTCCTTACTTACAGATTTGAAAAAAAACTTGGATCGCCTAAGCAGAGTGAAAATAGCAGAAAGCAGATGGGAAATAAATTGCAAATATTGAATACATCAACATTTCCTTTTAGTTTTGTCTTTGTCTCATGACACATTTTCAGGGAGGAAATATTAGAAAACATGCACAAATTTGTTCTTTCACCTGCTATCAGTTTCTTCTAAATGTTATTCTCAATTTCAGAGCCAAGCAGGACTATCTCAGATGACTTCAGATGTTTACATCTAAATAAATGTTTAATACATATGATCAATCCAGTTATAAATCAGAGCTGAAATACAGATATATTCTTTTTGGAAGCATTTTCATGGCATTTTCCTTCTTCTTCTGCTAGCTCCCACCCAGCCAAACAAGATGTATTGTGTGCTGTTCAAGACCAGCGTGTCTGTGCTTAGATTTATGAAGGCAGGCACGAATTTCTTAGTCACATGTAGGAATTCAGATGGTTTCTTATCAGGGAAAAATGCAATAAAATGCAAGAGAATATTGCCTCCATTTAAAAAACATCACCGATGTCCACTATGACTTCTGTCATACTCTTAATGGCAGAATCAGAGTTTTGAGCAAGACTAACTGAGGAAATTAGAGAATTTCCCAAAGACTGACATCCATCTAGTCCTGGTTTTGCTGGGATAAAATCCCAGGTCAGCCACGGCTTATAGGCTGTTAGCAGTATGGAGTCAGCTGACCCAAGTTGGCTACAGGTGTGTCCCAGGGCAGGAACTTTATGCTCAGTATAAAGGGGGAGAGGGTTGGTGAGAATAAGGTTTTTTCTGTTCCTTTTTCCTTCTGCTTCTCCTTGTCTGTGTAGAGACTTGTTTCTGTGCCTGAGGAGTGCTTTGCCATTTACTGTGGGTGCTGTACATTCAGTGGGGTAAGTAGAACTTTGGGCATTTTGTATCACCATTGATATTAGTATCAGCTTGGCTGTTTTGTTAAATCTTTTTTCTTTTCAACCTGTTGCTCTTCTCTCCTTTCCCTGATTTCTTTTCTCTGCTGGGAAGAGCTTATCAGGTGATAGAGCAACTGCTGTAGCTTAGCCCTGTATACAGACTAGATTCACATTTAAGAATGAATTAGACAACTACAGTGAATTTTTTTTATCCAGAAATTGTAGCTCAAAAGCATTACTTTTGAAGTT
This sequence comes from Tricholaema leucomelas, assembly GCA_013400475.1. Classification (NCBI taxonomy): domain Eukaryota; kingdom Metazoa; phylum Chordata; class Aves; order Piciformes; family Lybiidae; genus Tricholaema lacrymosa; species Tricholaema leucomelas. Next base: position 290,123 of record WAAF01020221.1, read on the forward strand.
AATGAATGTTTATGACCGGTTAAGAATCCATCTCTGACAGATAAATAATTCATTAGATGCCTGTTATGGACAGCTTCAGAGGATGTAAAAAATGTTGTAGAATAATAACATCTTGCATAACAGCAAAATATTTTTCTGGTAAGTGGAAAGGAAGATACAGAGGTAATACAATATCTAGTACAGCAAGAAAAGAAATTTAAAGAGCAGGTGGAAGCTGACACACTAAGGCTCTAGAGCAAAAGTAGTGGGAAAACTATAAGATTAGTCAAGGCTTAACTAGCTCAAAGTATAGTCTAAGAGTCCTTAAGTGTAAGACTTAAACCCTATTCAGACTGAATTGTCTGGTGACACAGAAAGCCTGACTTGTAAAAGGGAGTCTCCCCTAGGAAATATTTTGATATTGTAAGTGTATGTTTGTGGTTAATGCTTTGATGAAAAGCAGGAGAAGCTGAATGACTGCATTTGTGTCCAAGAGTAGTAAACATGGGAAAGTCACTATCTGGGAATGCTAAAAGGCTGAATTAAAAAAAAGCAATCAGTGCTAAGCCAAAGCAGCCAGAAGTGGTGGATGTCAGGAAAGAGAGAGAAATGTGTCATGAAAAGAAATCAGATCTATGGAGATTAAAAAGAAGTTACATTGAAAAGAGCAAGATGAGGGAGGAAGTAAAAAAATCAATGGGAATAAAATATACATAAAGCAAGTTATAACAGGATGCTTGCGTTTTGTCAGATGGATTCATCAATCTGTAAAAAGAAATTAAATTGTAAAGCAGTAGAATAAAGAACCCAACAAAGCTGGGCTGAAAATACACTGAAGCTTCCCTGAGGCAGCACAATGCCTGAGGCTTCCCTCAGCTCCCCTCTCAGGTGATGTGAGTTTTGGCATCTGTCAGACTAGGGAAGTGTGCTTCCACAGCTTGGTGATCTCTTTAAATGTCAAAGGTAAAGATGTGTCCTGCCCTTAAAAACAGCATTCTTGGAAATCCAGAACTTGAGAGGACAAACATGGTCATATTCCTCTTGTAGAATAACCAAATATTCCAAATCCAAGCAGTTTTAGGCTTAGATGTTTGACATAAAATTGTGTGCCACCATCCACTTCTAACTTCCAGTCCATCCAATTCAGCACAAGCAACACCAGACCGTCTCCAGTTGAGCTCTTTAATAGAATAGAATCAATCAGGTTGGAAGAGACCTCCAAGATCATCCAGTCCAACCGAGCACCCAGCCCTATCCAGTCAACTAAACCATGGCACTAAGTGCCTCATCCAGTCTTTTCCTGAACACCCCCAGGGACGGTGACTCCACCACCTCCCTGGGCAGCCCATTCCAAGGGCAAATCACCCTCTCTGCGAAGAGATTACTGTTACTCAAATCAAAGACTGACATAACAAAGCTATGTCTGCCCCCAAGGATACTTCCAGTGGATAATACTTTGCTTATGTTTTGTAAATCAAATTGATGAAAGGATTTGGTGAGAAAAGAAGTTGACTTATGAAGAACTGTCTTAGAGTGTAACTTAGATTTTGCTCCAGATAAAGTGGAAGTCAGTAATATCAAAGTCAATCTTTTAACCAGTTCATGAATAAGTGCTTTTAAGTATCATCTCTTCTAGGGAAACAAGGCAACTGCCATGTCTTTAACATGGTAGGAAACAAAAAGTGGGGAACTAGGGACTTGCCTTGCTCTTTATTGCCTGCGGAACCTGGTCTGTATATATCATAAGGTCCCCTCCTTGCTCAAATTTTATCATTTCTACTGTTAAGCCATTTCACAAGGTTGTTTCTGAAACTGTGCACAGTATATAGTCTACACATTAACTTCATGCTTCGTTCCATATAGGCTTTATTCAAGCTTTCTGTCTAGGACTTAAAAATCTGATTTAGGGTGAAATTGCAAATAAACTTTCAAGACTACCTAATTTATAGCAAAGACTGGTTGGTAATCTTAAGAAATGTGCCTGATATGCTGTTTGGGGAACTTTAAAAGGCTATTTGAATCACTGATTTAAAACAAAAAAATGCCATAAGCTTAACAGAACAATAAAATAAATGGGCTGTGAAGGGTTTGTTCAATAGAAAGCAGTTTTAAACATAGGAACTGTATTTTTTTCTATCACAATGACATTTCTCAATTTACAATCAAAAAAGATGATATTTATTTCAAATATTAATATCTGCTGTGGTATGTTAACATTTTTTAGAAGCCTGTAGAGTTTCCATAGAAGGGCAACAAGGCTGGTGAAGGGCCTGGAACACAAACCCTATGAGGAGAGGCTGAGGGAGATGGGATTGTTTAGCCTGGACAAGAGGAGGCTCAGGGGTGACCTCATTGCTGTCTACAACTACTTGAAGGGAGGTTGTAGCCAGGTGGGGGTTGGTCTCTTCTCCCAGGCAGCCAGCAACAGAACAAGGGGACACAGTCTCAAGTTGTGCCAGAGGACATATAGGTTGGATGTTAGGAGGAAGTTCTTGACAGAGTGATTTGCCATTGGAATGGGCTACCCAGGGAGGTGGTGGAGTCACCGTCCCTGGAGGTGTTCAAGAAAAGCCTGGATGAGGCACTTAGTGCCATGGTCTGGTTGACTGGATAGAGCTGGGTGCTAGGTTGGAGAGGATGATCTTGGAGGTCTCTTCCAACCTGGTTGATTCTATTCTATTCCTTCCACTCTTGTGCTCATTCCACTATCCTGAGGTCAGTACAGTTCATGACTTTTGTGTCTAACGTTAGCTGTTAAGTGGATTAATAGCATTTGTCTCTTAAATCAAGTGGATGCCACACTGTCCTGTTGTTTTAATTGAACTATTTCAGGGCTGTACTTTAATGGAAATGCTAAATACTTGGAAATACGAGGCAGGCTGATTTAATACAAGTTAAGGTGTTCATTATAGATTGGATTTGGATGCAGCTATTTCATACTTGTAGCCAGGTAGAAGTACTAGAAGTAGCAGTTGACTAGTGTTTACAGTAAAATTTAGGGGAAAAAGCCTGTTATTTTCACTTCTATGTACTTCTGAAGCAATGCCTTATACAGCTGGTATGTTTTCTTCATTATTGCCCAATAGGATATTGTCATGTGTGGCAGATCTGACTGCCTCGGATTATTTTGTTAAGAGGTGAAGAACTTTGAGCAGCTCAGCTAGTTTGTTCTTGAGCTGCTTGAGCTCTGTACCCTTCCTGGGCTTCCTAAATAAGTGAATTGCTTAAATCGAGTGCAAGAAAATAGAAATAATTGGTGAGATTTTCAGTCGTATTCTGCTACTTCATTATTCTTCTAATTGCTTACCAACTGTAATTAGCTTGATATTAGTGGTATAATAGAAAGAGACAACCTCCTGTTCCAGGGGAGTGGAGATTTCCAGGTGCAGACACTGCCTTTTACGGGTAGTTTTACTTCTCTCTCGAGGAATAGGTTGTGTGTTTCCCCATTAACAAATAGGAATGCTCCTTGTTCCTATGAGCATTTGTCTGCTGGAATCCACGTGCATGTAGGAATACTATTCTCAGTGCCTGTATCTGCTGTTGGATATTAAATCAGAATGTTCAGTAAATATAAGCTACCTTTTAGCAAATCAATGTATTATGTGAAACTTCACATTCCCTGAGTGCTTAAAGCAGCGTTTTTGAAATTGTGGGCTTTCGAGATTGGACAGTGTTAAACATCTCTGCCTGGCAATGATTCACTTGCCCTAAGGTTGAGAATGGAAAATTACTGGCTGGATGTGTTTATTCTAGCCAGGAAACTGCTAATTATTTCTTAATTGCCAACAGGAGATCATTTCCTTCAGGATAAGTGAACAAACATTTGTGACTGGTAATAATCAGGTTTCACTTCCTTGTCTGAATGAGTGCAAGCAATTCCCACTTCAAGGTCCTACTTGAAAGTTCAAAAGCTACTGACCTAGCTACTTTGGATAGCTTCACACTGCAGTAGTCTTAGTGGTTGCCAAGGTATTGCCATTATACTATTGCTTCATGATGTGGAGCATATTCACTAATGCTGGTCTAAATCTGAATAAATGCAGAACTCATCTTTGACTCCTTTGAGGGAGTAAAGATTTCACACTGTAGGGGATTGGTTGTTTTCTTGTGGTGTATTTTACAGTTTGTACTGATCAGATGATGTTTTCCTACCAGAATATCCATACATTTTAGAACTGGGGGGAAAAAAAGTTATGACAGTAAAAATAGTGAAGTTTAACCTGTAAAAACTTTCTGAACTCAAATTTCCATTTTATATTGTCTCTCTTCAGTTTTCTATTGTAAAGGTGCATTGGTCTGTGTTGTGGATGAAAGGGAACAAAGCATCAAAGCATACTGAGAGCGTGAATTTATCAGTAGCCCAGTTGTGAAAATTCTAATCTAAAAATCCATCAGCAAAATACTACTAGATCAATTATAATAATATTGACACTATCCAGATATATCAAAAGTCTCATCAATGATACCTTTATTGTTGCTTATTACCCCCATTATTACAGAAGAAAACTTGTGATCCCTTTTGTCTGTAACATGCTTCCAGCATCCCTCTGGTACATAAAATCAAGAGCACCAGCCATCCTCAGAGGGAGAAAAAATTCACTGCCAAGTACCAACATCCCAAAGTCCTTGCAAAACACAGACAGTACAAATGCCAAGCAACTCCTTCCCCAAGGCGCAAGCTCTACTTCCACTCTCATGTATTCTATCACAGTTTGCTCTTTAAAGCCTGGGAGAGTCTCCCCTGGCCCTGCGGCCCTCAGGAGCTGCAGCTGAGCTCATGAGCCTTGAAAAGGCTGGGCAAGCCCTTGGTATCCTGCCTTGTCAGACCAGTATAGAACCTGGGACCTTCTGGTACAATGAAGTTATATTAGCTTAACAGAAGCTACAGAGGAAGGGCTGAGATACTGTATTTGTCAGCAGAAAGAAACCGAAGAGCACACCAATTAATTTTCTGTACTGTAGGAATCTCTGTACTGGTTTGTTAGGATCATGAGAAGCTAGGAGACCAAAGCATTGCCTTCATTACAGTACCTTTCTAAATCTTGTTATTTTAAAATTAAAATGCTAGTATTATTTTACATAATGGTGTGCAGCAGAATTGGCTTGAACAATAGCTACTGATAAATACCTCAATGATCCCCCAGGTAACTGATTCCAGCTATGGCATTTTATTCTCTCTCCCACATACAACTTTATATGCACGTTCTCAGTGGGCATACAGTGCTCATACGGTGAAAAGTTGAACCAGTTGGGGTTTTTTAGAACTCTAGAATTGAAGGAAGATTAAGAGGGCTATGTATGAAATGCCATTTGTTTAATATTGCCAGTTACCTCTATACCTGCTAAGACATGCATGTCTAGCCCTGAAAGCTGACTTTTAAGGCTATGATGTGCTTGACATTTTTTTGTCTTCTGTGTGTGTGCAGTGGAGGATGGTGAACATGTGCTGTTCAAGCAGCTTGAATTCCTTCTACTATTTTAAATCCTCTGAGTAGCAATTTTGTTCATTTTGTGCTGTAGATTTTGTTGCACTTGCACCAAATGCTTAGTGGAAGAAATCCCCACCAGTATTGAAAGGGCTTTGTAGCTTATCTCCAATCAAGAGTCAGTGAGTTGATATAGTGAGAAGAGTCATTCAATTATATTTTTTGGTCTTTTTTGCTATGTATTACCTTTATGGGTAATAGAAGAGTGGCAAGTCACAGTATCAAGTGACTGTTCAATTCTGCCTCAAAAAGGAATAAAATAGAAGAAGCCAATTGAGAGACTGAATTTTTTACAAGGTTTAGATAATGTATTTCTTTAGTGACACTGAATTGGAGGTTTCAAAGCTCAGGCTGTTTGATCACCATTGTTTCAGCTAAAGGTTTTGGGTAGAGAACTAGTTTTTTAGTGTCACAGGTGTATTGCAGTTGCACCAATCATTTAGACATGTACATACAAACCAAGTGAGTATTTCAATTTTCCAGTTCACATTAAAATATTACATAATGTTGCTTTTAAAGTCCTCTGCCTATTGTACTTAACACACAGCTTCCATTTCTCCTGACTTTACAGCAATATTCTTTAAAAGTCAGATTTTTTTTTTCCTTAAGCTAGATAACTCCTTGCTCATCGTTAAAATATTTCTGCTGTCATAATTTGCTTACTGCATTAGACACTGAAAGAGTGTGGTGAAAGTCTTGTCACTTAGTCTTAGTTATGTCCAGTTTGTATTCACACATGGTTTCTCATTCCTCATCTTGCATCTGGATGCCTTGACAAACAAGTGAGGGTTGGTTTCCTTGTGAATCGCTAGAACTTGAGTTAAAAGTAAGACAAGCTTGCTTCTGAGTGTTTGCTTAAAGCCTCAAGAAGCTGTAGGAAGCAGGAGGCTAAGCTCTGATTAGTTTTAGGAGAACAACAGCAAATGATCTCTAGATAAGCATTATTTTGAGTTATGTTTATATACCTTGCAATATCTACATAAGAAAAATCAGTGATCTGTAAAGTCTTTATGCTTGATGGACTTCAGTATAGTTATTACACTGCCAGTGATCTTCCGTCCATAACTGTAAGGCTGTTTTCCTAATGGCTGCTAATTTCAGGATTGTTGTAGATACACTTGAGCTTGCAAATAAATTACAGAATTCTCATAACTTTCACCCAAAAGAATTTTCTGGGCTTCTCTCCAAGGCTGAAGTTGTCTTGATGTGTAACATGTATGAATCAGGGATTTGTGCTAAGTGAAGTGTTTCAATGCTGGTGCATTTTCGGGTCTCAGACTATCAGACGTGACAAGTAAATAGGAGTCAAACTTAATTTACAGGAATATGGCAGGCATTAAAATAAATTCAGGGCATCTGACAGAATTCTATTGTACCATTAAGAGCTAATGTGTCAGCCTAAACACAGAATTCTATGCTTAAGAAATGTCCTCTACAAATACATATGAAGAAATAAATATTTTTTAAGCCACAAAAGCTTGTTCTGACATCCTGGTCTTGCTTTAACTGTCACCCTTGTAAAAAATCGTGTGATTGGTTGGTGAGCAGCTATGCAGTGGTGAATTTTTGATTACTCTCTTTTTTTTTTTCTCCTAACTTCCTGCTCAAGAATTTTGAACTTGCTGCTGAATACTGGATTTTTATTCTTATTTAATAATGTAAATTAACACACTTAGGAATCTCAAATATTCTGACATTACTTAAGCTTTATTCATGTTATGTGTTCCTTAATTATCTTGTAATCATCCACACAATGTGTATAGGTTTTCTGCAGAGAAAAATAATCTATTGATCAAAACACTCACCAAATACGTTATCCATTGTCAAAATCAGAAAGCAGCACAACAGAAGCTTTTGCAGTTAATTTGGGTCTTGCTTCTAGTAGGCATAAATCAGTTTTCTGCAATGTTTGTGTAACAGGATTGAAGGAATAAAGGTGGTTGGAATAGTGAAATCCAGTAAATCTTCAAATGCTAATAAAAAAAGGGAAGATAAACTTCCAGGAATGTGACTATTGTTCTAAGTTAAACATTGCTTTTATAAATTCAGTTTGTGACTGCTATGTCACCATGAGGCAGCATCTTGCACGTAGGCTTTGACTTAAGATCCTAAAAGCATACTCTGCTCAGCAGGGTAAGGGGCTTTTGTCTGCAACTCCATGATAAAGTCTCAATTAAAAAGTCAACAAAAGCAGAGTAAAGGTACCTTCAACAAGCCTGCTCTGGCAGGGAGGCTAGGGCAGATGATCTTTTGAGGTCCCTTCCAGCCCCTGACATTCTATGATTTTATGACCCCAAAAGAGGAGAAATTTGCTTCGTTGGTTTTGAACTGGAGCGTGACTAAAGCTACTCTAGCTCACAGAGGCCAAAGCGTTCAAACTGTTGCATATTCTACATGTGGAGCATGCCAAGAGCATGTAGTAAGTGCTGAAAGTCAGTTAGTCTTTACTTCATTTTCACATAGTATGTCTTTTTGAACATTATGACATGACACTAAGGTAATATAAACATCTCTACTCAAAAGCTGTTGGGAAAAATGACTTGTCAGCTATGATATATTTTACTTAGCTTTCATAGCTTATATATTAAAACAATAATAGCTGTGCATGTTATTATCTAAGTGCAAAGTATGTGCACACCAGATGGCAATCTGGAAGTACACGCATGAGCTGAGGATATATGGAATGCTTTGCTCACAGCACACTTCAATTCAAGGAGCATTTAAAAAAAAAAAAACAAAACAAAACTGTGCTGTTTGGTTTTTTTTTAAATTAACTTGTGAAACACTTCTCTGCAATAAAAAATGTTTTTTCTATTAAGATTAATAAACTAGAATAGGAGCAACACATCTCTCAAACAAAGCCATGCTCTGGTTTGTACTATATTAAAGCATTAATATTAAATACTAAAATGGCTTGTGGCTTAGAGTGGTTATGAAAAAAAGTCGCAGATAAAATGTCTGAAATAACTGTAAGAACATAAATACTTCATACTTTTATTGGTGATAATGTCCTTCCATTATAACAAGCCAAATATCCTTCTTTTGCATTTAAACTTTAAATTGCTCTTTCAGAGTTTCTTTTAACATGTTTAGGTTAGCAAAATGGGATTACATATTTATAGAGCATTACTTGCTTATTTCCTGAAGTGATGCTCCCAAAAGGCACTGCAAGATTCTTCAGAAGAGTTTGATGTGCTGCAATAGAACTATCTTGAAACTTGCTCACTCTATAATTGTTTTTTTCTATTTACATGTCTTTAAAAAAATGTTTAAGAGCCTACAAAGTAGTGATTTGGTTTCTCATATGAAGTCTCTTTATTATTTGAATCCCAGGGTATGTTCAATGTCTCGGAGTCTTCTGTCTCAGAATATTGGGCTATGTAAAGGCAAGGCTTGATTTGCTGCTTCTGCTATAATTACAGCAGTCTAAAAATCCCAACTGAAGTGGGGAAAAAGACAGGTCTGGACCTCTGCGTGTTTGAAGCAGAATTTGGGAGCTGAAACTCTTTTCTTCTGTCCTTCCCTAATTTGAACGTGATCCTCAAGCGTCACACCAGAGAAATCACTGCTCAGTCATTTAATGCCACAAAGCACAGCAGCCTTCTGAGGGGATTTGATGGATTGTTTTTTCTTTTGTCAACATTTTTATTCTGTCATATAACCCAGAAGAATCTTTCCTGGCACCTTATGGGAGATATAGGTGTGGGTTGGCCTTCTTGAAAATCAGTGGGAGATGTCAGTGGCAAGTTTAGCTGTCCATTTTGTCTGATTTTGGTGTGGCAGCTGAGCATAATAAGCAGTGTGCTGAGCGGTCGTATTTACTTCTAAGGCCCATATAGTGGCAAATCGTCATCTGAAGTTCTCCTCTTGTAGCACAGCAAAAAAAGACTCCTTGCATTAGAGAAGGCAGACTATAGAGCTGATTTGGATAGTGAGGAAGCATCTTTTCTGTTGAGGACTACTCATTTTGTCATGGCCATTTTCTTGGGAAAGACTTGAGATACATCTTGCTAAGTAGGTCTTGTGAGGAAGAGCCACTGACCTGCTGATCTCAGTTCTGTAACTATCCTGAGAGCTCAATGACTCTGTTATCTCAAAACAATGTGTGACTTGTGTTTTGCACCTATATATAGCAACTGGATTATGATATATGGATGTCTTGCATGAAACTTGTTTGTAATTAACTGAAACTATCTTGATGAGTAAAGCAAAACCATCTACTATGTCTTTTCTGAAGTGTTCTTCAGTGTATTCTAGTCCCTGCATTCAAATTCTCCTTCTATAAATGGCAAGACAGACCTCTTAAAAAAGATAGGATTACTGAGGGTTTTTTCTCTAAAATATATCTGCTGCCATCTGTTGACTTCTGAAGTACTTTCTAGTCTTAAATAAAATACAATCAGATTATTCAGATGTTATACATATAATTGAACCTCTTAACAGCACTTTAAGATACTGCCAATTAGCCATTTGAAACTGAGCCATATGTTTCAATTTTGTAATAAAGCCATACAGAAAAGGCTCAAATCTGTGAAAACTCATAGCTGCACAGCATAGCATGGCACAAAATAATTTGTGTAGCTACTGAGGAAAATATTTAGTCGAATCAGTCTGAAAGCACTAGGCTGCAGAGTAGTGTTCCCAGGGAGATATTGAGTATTTAGATGCAAGATGGATGGAGTAATAGCATGTGGCAATGTGGGGCCAAAATCTGCACCTGGGTTTAGTTTGATTTTTGGGGTTGTGCTTATATAAATGTATATGATTGATTTACAAGTTCAAATGGGGGGGAGGGAGGGGGAGAACTGCTTTGAGGGTATAGAACACAACAACAAAGTAACTCAGAGCTTATGCAGAATAACCGCAGTTGTGTTTATGCTACATGCAGAAGTTACAATTTTTATAGACTCCTTCCAGGTTTGTTTTTTTTTTTTTCTCTCCCTTAGTGCTCTGTTTAGCAACCTGAGTCTTAAGAGGGATTTTTAAACTCACATTTACAGCAGCATCCAAACATGGACGTTATTGACATTTCTATAGAATTTTTAAGATATGTTGGAATTAATTTGAAATCAGGTAACAAAATGAAGTTGGTCTAAAGGTTTACTTTTGAAGGCAATACCCTACTCATTCCTAATACAATCATGATATGTTTTGCAGTATCTGTAGGCATAAAGCTGTATTTTGCATAAGTTACATTATACCTGTCTCTGGTAAACCACTTCATCCAAGAAACAGTGATGCTCTCACTTCCTTAATCTGTAAGAAAAAAATACCTGTCTTGGTGTGATGAAATTCTGCAATGAAATTTCATTCTTCCTGTCTGAAACTTGTCTTTTTGATCTGGTTTATTCTGTCTTGAGCACCCTCAGGTAAATGTCTCAATCCTTACTGATGGTACACTACCAACAGTAGAAGAATCAGAAAAGGAAGGAAGTGTCTAAAGTAGAGTAATTATTCTTTAACTCATTTTGCTACAGTGAATTTTAGTAGTCTAAACAGTATCAGTCACTGCACCTATTTGGTACCTTCTGAACACTTTTAGCTCTCTGAAAATTAGTACTTTTGTATTAAAATACCAATGGTTTTAGGATGTTTGGGCTTTTTTTCTAAGGGCCCTAATGAAATGCAAGTACTACAGAGTCCTTGATACTGGCCTAGTTTTACCATTTGTCCCTCTCTTTCACAACAAACCACATCTTTGACCTAACCGAGCCTGCTCAAGTGCAGAATAAGGATGTGTTAGACTATCATTGTAAACCACATGAATGGTGTTTCACTGGGTGACACAACTCACCTCTGTGGTTTAGTGTCCAAACACATTCTCATTTGTGATTTAAAGTAGGCTCTCACTGGTGTATTCTCTAGTTGCTGGCAATGTGTATGAGTGTTTACAGTGTTAAAAAGAATAAAGCCACTTCTGTAGTTGTAAGGCTCTGTTCACATGGCAGACTGTTTGCTAAGTGTCAGTCTGATCAGCTGGATTTATTTTGATCCAACATACTTGTTGTGGTGTTTTATGGAGAAGTAAATAGTATGTGTAAAGCAAATGCACACTGGTTTATCTGTCAGTTGCTTTGGCTTAGATTAATCCTAGCTTGTTACAAGAATCACAAATGTCATATGTAGTCTTAATGCGTAACATCTCAGAAGTGATGACTGCTTTCTCCAGGAGGAGCTGATCCCAGTTGGCCCTAACATTACAGCCTCTGGTAAAAGGTTAAGTGTCACCTCCAGGCAGAAGAGATATCCCACCAGGAATTTACATTCACTGCTTCATTTTGCCCAAAAAAAAAAAAACCAAAACAAAACACCCCGCCCACGCTTCAGGCCTTTAAAAGGAGATTCTGTTTAATATTCTATTAGATCAAATTTGGGGCTTAAAATGTTTTCTCTTTTGAGTTCCCTAGCTGCATCTTCTTTATTCACTAACTGTAGAATAGAAACTGGAGACCTGCTAGTAAGTGCTATCAATAAAAAATTATCTAGTCAAATTTCAAACATAATCCCTTATTATTGTAAGGGAGCTGTGATGGTTTGGGTGTTCCCTGCCC